>OVBA01001157.1:0-48252 GCA_900406435.1 Lepidium aucheri
ATATTTATCTATAAACAAATCCTAATCTAATAATTCTTAAAAAATTAATTCCAATAAAATAATTCTTATATATATATATATTATATCACCATCAGAAGACTTTTTTTTTTGAATTTTTTTTCCCTTTTTGTGTTGTTTTGGGTTGTGACTTATGAGAGAGATATCCACTTTATATAGGCAAAATTTACCAATGATTTTACAATACCAAAACAAATACGAGTAATTTACAACGTTTGTACCTAACTACAAATATCTAATTTCAAATTTCGTCTTTAAATTATTGTAAATATTTTTCATTGTAATCATGTTGCAATTTTTAGGGATGACTTTACAAGGAAATCTTTTATTTGGAGACATATTTACAATGAATATTAAATTTGTAACAACCAATCATTTATATGTGAATAATGTGTTTACAAATTTTTTAAATTCGGTCTTTAAATCGTTGTAAACAATATTCGTTGTAAATTCATTGCATATTAGGGATGTTTTTACAACAAATTATATCACACATATTAAAATATTGTGCATTCGTCGTAAATAAAAGTCGCTGTAAATTTGTTGCAACTTAGAGACGATTTTCAACGAAATTTATCAAACATGTTAATACGTTATACTTTCATCGTAAATTGCCAATAGTTTTACAACGAAAATTTGCGTTGTAAAGTTACAACGCTGTTACAACGAAACTATTTTTCATCGTAATAGCGTTGGCAACCAATCCCAAAACTCTACCGTCCCTAAAATATTGTAAAATTGCGTTGCTAATTTAATGTTTGTTGTAGTGAGTATACATATTAAGTTTTTTGATAAAGATGCACGGGTCCATATTTAGTTTTATAAACATTAGGAAAAAAAATTATGATTAGGAGTATTTAATTCAGTTTAATTTTTTTTATTCGGTTTTCCAAAAGGGTTTACAAATAAAAGTATTAAGAAAAAAAACCTAATTTGTGATAAATGATTATATTATTTAGAAGAGTTGTAAACTAAGACCATTTTTTTCTTCAAAAATGAAGTTCTTTAAACATTAAAGAGGATTTGCTCCAATATTTTACTTAATTTCTTTTTTCAAATGAATATTTAATAATATTTTTGATTTATCCATTTTACTACTAATTTCTAAAATACCCTTCTACTTTTCAAATCTATATATTTGACCCACATATATAATTTTAAGCACATACTTCATAAGATCATTAATAAAATCATATAATTTTATTACATAACATAAATAGATAAAACAAATTACAAAAATATTTTCTAAATATAATTACTACTGTATTTCTCCCATATATGATCAACTAATGCATTTCAAAGTAAAAATGAGCGTTTTTGTCTTTGATATGTCTATAATGAGCAAGAAACTCAATCAGAGTATTTTCATATTCCATTGTTTCGGCCTCCAAATGTGGAACTTCTCTTCCAACTTCAATCGGCGCATTAAGATTACGTTCATCTTTAATTATCATGTTATGCAAAATTATACATGTAGCCATTATATCATGTATCACATTTTTTCCTAAAAGCGAATTGGTCCTTTCACAATTGCAAAACGCTTGGAGAACTCCAAAAGCATGTTCTACATCTTTCCTACAAGTTTCTTGTTGCGTAGCAAAATATTTCCTTTTTGATATTTTGGCTCGTGAATTGTTTGCACTAATATGGAACATGTTAGATATATATCATCACCCAAATAATAGGCCATATTATTTGAAAGAGACTTTCGTTTTATTATAAGTTATTTGATTTGAGTTTTATGAATTGTTATAGAACAAACATTCTACAGGTAATTTTATAAGTCAAATCAGTTGGTTTAATGGTTTTAATCAAGAGAAAGTTTGATTATGTATAAAATAATAAAGCAACAAAAGTGAAAGGGTCATTTTATAAATAAAAAGTCTGCTTTTAAAAAATGAAGGAAAAAATGAAAATCCTTCAAATTTGAAGAAAAAAAATAGAGATCTTCAAATTTGAAGAGGGATTTGAAGCACCATTGGAGAAAATTTTTCTTCAAATATATAGTTTGAAGAGAGATTTGAAACACCATTGGAGATGCTCTAATATCAAATTTAACGTGTTGTTGATTTGTACTTCTTCGTCGTACATGTATCGATGACACATGGTAGACTCAACCATTATATCTTGGTATCTTACCATTTAAAATTTATTTAATTAACTTTAAACCCTAAACTCCAAAACTTAACTTTTATCTTAAATTTTTAAAATAGTCTATTTCTTTAATTTTAATTAAATAAACTAATTTACACATTTTTTATTAACAATTAGATTGAGACTCTATAACCTAAAACCCCCTTATAATTTATCAATTGTAGTGATATGATGGTAGAATTATTAGTTGGAACATCCTAACCACCAGATTGAGAAAAATTCGATACTAACCTATACTTTTAATTTATAGGTTTTAGATTTCATTATCCGTTATTTAAATGTCAAATGATTTTTTAGATTTAGAGTCAACAACATATATGTATATATATATTTTTTTTCTTTTGTCAACTTTACTTATTGGATTTGGATCAACAACACATGATCTATAACCTAAATGCTTTAATTGGAGCGGGTGAAATTCAAACTCTTCGCCTGGTGCCTAGCTAGATCAAGGCAAACCAACTGGACCACCTGCTTCTTAGCAAATCAACAATATTTATTTTGTCAACTGAAAGATTCGTTACTAACTCACCAAAATGGTGATTAGTCTATAAAACTCGAACCATTAACAATTACCCTAATACAACAGGCGAGAAAATCTGCTTTATAGTTCAAAATTCAAGAAATTATATGAGGAAGAAAAGATCTAAAAGACATATTAACCTGGTAAAGTCCTCTTGATAAGATATGAAAGCCCGCCAATTGATAGAAGAGAAAAAGATCTTCAAAACATAAACGCAATCAACAATATTCAAGCATTGAATTACAATTATTTTGAATGAAAAATTGTATAGATCATCAAGTGACATTAAATAAAATGAAGACAATTCTAAGTCTCGTATACATAGACAAGTAAAAGACTCTAGTTAGATTTTACATAACAAACAAACAAAAAAAATTCATAACCCCAAACAAATTTTCCCATGTATAATTAATTATTAATCATTTTGCGAGACACCTAGACTCAAAAAGAAGGTTCAGGATGAACAGCAGAAGCCGCAGCATTATTAACGTGAAGAGCTCTTTGGAGTTTCCGGTGATCAAAAACTTCTACTCCGACGTTAAATATCGAAGTCACCGGCCGGTGATCGGACATTCTTATCTCTGATCTCTTATAACACTCTTGTCTTATTCCTTTACCCAACCATAATATTCTATCACACCTGTTAAAAACACACACACAAAATAGAATCCCGCAATTTATTAAAAATTTCAAAATTATCCCATAACTTTTAAAACAGTCAATTTAACCACTCACCAAGCAGGAGCTCTCTTCTTCTCTCCTTCTTTCAAGTTTTCTCCGGCGTAACAATCCGACTCAAATTCGTATTTATAGGTTGGAGGGAATTTAATTTGTCCTTCTCTCCATCCATCAAAAACATGCCCTCTTCTTAATTCTCTAATCAACTGTTAAATTACATTGAAATTTTGTTTTAATAACTATGGAAAGTATTCTAATAGATAGCAAAAATAAAACCAAACATAACAAAGAAGCGAACCAGAGATCTATCCCTGCTTAAAGTAGTAAGAGTGGAATTAAAGGCCACTAGGCCAGTTGACAAAAAAAAAAAAACAACAACAACAAAGAGCGAACCTGGTCACTGTTCTTGAGTTCATCCCATCGTTTTTGTGCAACAAGCTTTCTTACTTCACTGTCTGGCATGTTAAGTCGATAATTCAAATCTCCGAACCAGAACACTTGACTGTTGAAATTATCAATGATAAACCCATTAGTAAAGAGAAATTGTTTTCACTTTGTGTTGTTGTAGTCTTTGATTATTGCTTACTCGTGACATGGAATCGTTCTGGGTTGATCAGTGTCAAGAACCGAAGCAAAACGAGTGCGACGTATAATCTCGTACACGTCAGCATTCCGGCGTTGATCAGCACCATCTTTGTGACCGGAAGTTAAGTGTGAACACACGAAACACATTCTAGATTGATATAACGTCATGCTTATCGACACTGATCCCTACAAATATGTCAAAAATTGCTTCATTAAGATTGTTTTAGTGTTACTTGAAAAGCAAGGTAGGCTAATTCTTACAGTTTTTGTTTTTCTTACCTTGTTTCCCATGTAACCCATCAAGCCAACTCCGACTGGTGAGACTTTCAAGTTGTTGACATGTCTTCTTAATCGTCGACGGATCCAAACCGATACATAGATCCCAACCATCTGCTTACTTACAATCCTTACATACTTTTGACTATCTTTCACTTTCCGACATTCTTCTACCAAATCTTCCGGTAATCCATAACTGTTTCCGATCTTCTCTCCTTCTTCCTCATCATCATTAGAAGACTCTGAATCTCCGTCTGATGAATCATCAAACAGGATTTTCTCAGCTTCTTCCGCTTCGGAGGAAGAGGATAAATTATTGTCATTCTCTTCTTTTATATCATCCCAACTAGACTTTAAAGTTTCAAAGCTCCGTGACCGTTTCAAGCTTCTTGCGTCCGAAGCAAATCGACTTGCTCCTGTTGGATTCTCCGGTAGCTTAAACCCTAGCATCGCGTTGCTGCTAAACACTCTCCTTAACTTCCCCTCTGATCCAACTATCTGAGGGTTGTCATCTAAAGCTCGTTCAGGCCAATCCATGTTTGGATTCCGCACTGGTTCAAGGCTTGGTAAAGCGGTTGCAGCATCGATGAACTCATCTGTAGCTAAGTCCAACGAGTGGTCCGCAGCGAGATTCTCGACCATGACATCAGCAATAATGGAGTTTGTTGTCTGTGCTAAGATAGGAGACGACGGCACGCTTTGCGATCTAAGAAGACCGTTGGTGTTGCAGCTTAGTGATTGATCATGAACTGATTCTTTCTGGGATTTGTTAAGTGTTCTACGGATTATCGATTCCCATCTTGGAATTGGACCTCTATCTTCTGCTCCTAAAACGTTTCCTGCGTTTAATGGAACCACTTCTTGAAACCTATATCAATTACAAATTCATCAAAACAGAGGAAAACTACTGATTTCTGTATTTTTTTTGGGAAAAAAAGAGAATTTGAGACAAACCCGATGATGTAAATATCTGAAGGATTATCAGTAGTAAGCCAATCTTCAATATCGAGATCATCGGAGGGACGTTTACCGGCGACGTTCCATGTAGCCACCGTTACTCTTTAAAATTAATGTCAACAGGAATAAATAAAGTCAGAGATAATTCATTCAGATAAAAAAAGAAGAAGGAAATACCAGAAATACCCTTACTTGATATCCTTTGTGTTTATGTACTGAGCTCTCAAAGTCTCCGATTTGCCTCGCCGGTGTTTCCTCTGGTGACCATTTTTCACACCAACATCTGGAATAATTTCGATAAAATAACAAAAATAAAACCAGAAAAACAAATATTAGAATTATCTGTTATTTATTTACGAATTTTTGATTCAAAAAGGTAAGAATAATTACCTGATATTTTACAAGCGTGATCAGGTTCGCTTCCTCGACGACCAATATGGCTGTCTTCATCAGTTACACATCGAATATTAGCGACGTCTTTGACCGAACATACTGTAATAGGGACCCATAATTAATTAACTTAATTTAGATTAATAATGTTTTAAGACAAATTTTGAAGATAAACAGTACTTACTGTCATCTTCGCTTTCAGGCTCTGTGTCGGTTTCGTCTTCGCTAAAATCGTAAACTTTAGGTTTTATGTTTAACCATTTGTTCATCACAATGGAAGGCCAAAACCTCTGTTTTTTTCATATGAAAAAAACATAAGAATCTTCGTAATCATTGGAAATAACGAAACGAAAAATAGAGAAGAACATCGGAAGTCGGAAGCGATCCTCTTTATTATATATAAAATACGGATTCTATCCACTCATTGGCAATCGGTTTTTGAGTTGAAAATTTATAATTCTACCGTACCTCATGGCGTTTTCCACGTCTTGTTTTCATCTTGTTGAATCTCCGACAAAGATTATGAGATTAATGATGTTTTTTGAGAGAATTTCGAGGACAATTTGAACAGAGGAAATGTCAGAGTTTGATATTTATAAGAGTGACAGAGAGATTCTGATAAGAAGCGAGAACAAGACCAAGAAGAAAGACACAAAACTATAAAATAAAGTGAGAGTAGAAGACAAGAAGACGTGTGAAGGCAAAAATTCAAAAAAAAAAAAAAAGTGTAATGATGAAAATTCTCTGATATTGTATTTTGGTTTCTTCGAAGAAAAGCTATAAAGCTATGGCTGTTATTTAACAGCCTTCGTTACCTCTAAACAACCAAACTCCAACTTGCTATTCCACTTTTTATTATTATTATTTTGATTTATTTGAGCAAGACATATTTATTATATCTATAAAGACTGTCTGGTTTATTTCACTTATTTCTTTCTCACACGTGTTTCCGGTTTTCTCATATATTCGAACCGAATTGGTTATCTTCATTCAATGCTTCACCATACCGAATCTGTAACTAATGGTTTCTTCTACGCCTAGGTGTTGGGTTATTGATTCGGTTATTTCGAATTTTGGGTTTTCGGTTTTAAGGTTTAAAATCTATTCGATTATTATAAAAGTTTAGTTCGGATTCGGTTTGGGTTTGGTTCGGTTTTAGAGTTGTATAATTTTAATAGATTCGGTTTCAGATCCGTTATTCATCCAAAATACATGTTTATAAGTAGTTTTAAGTATAAATAGTTCGGTTAAATAGGTTCAGGTTTGGATATATATATATTATCTCCTATGATTTTAGTTATATTTAGGTTATTAATCGAATCCGAAATAACTTGTAATCAAAAATTATTCAATTATTTAGATACATTGAAAGTCTAAATAATTCAGTTAAATCAGTTCAAGTTTGGATTTGGATTTCGGTTACGGACTTTATGTTCAAAATTAGTTTCTTCACCAGTATTTAGTCGAACTGATTGACTTTAAACTTAGATGGAACCAAAACTCATTTTGTTTTTGCTCATTATAATAATTTTGTAATCAGTTTTGCTGAATTTCTTTCATCTGACTGAGTTATTGGTTTTCTTAAACCGAAAAATAAAATAAAACATGTGAACAAAAATCAACATATCCGATTCCACGCTGCCATTTGGATAATATATAATAAATGATCTTTTTGATGAATGATAAATAAAAAAGTCAAGATGTCACATTCTTAGGCAACAAATATAAAGATAAAAATTTCAATACGAGTTAGCTATTTGCTAAACCTCCAGCTAATATTTTCAGCCATATATAGTCGGCGCTGAAAATATGCATTTTATATTTGACTACTGTTTTGATTAATTATATAATATTATTCGATTATAACTATGTACTGGAACCACACGAAAAAAAAACAACGAAAATTAAAAATATGCTCTTTAGTTCACTTTAGAAAAGCCTTCTGTTGGCAAAAAAAAAAAAAAAAAAAGAAAAGCCTTCTAATTCAATTGTCTACATCTTTTAAATGTTACGTTTCCTTTTCAAATATTTGACAAAGTTATATTTACAATTTTCAAAACAGTTGATTGATCGGAAATATTGAGTCCATTATTGCTGATATATGGATTAATTCACAACTACATATATTAAATATCTAACAGCATTAATATTGATATATATGAAGAAATATCTAAAGAATGAATGAATATTAGAGTCACTGAGTATAATCTATATATAAAACAATTTGAAGCGTTAAATAATGCAAACCCATGCAATGCAATTTGTGGATAGAGGACGTAACGAGAGTCATTAGGAAAAAGTTTCAGTTGACCCCACTTAATTACATTAGTTTAATCGATCAAATTGTGAAATATTTAATCTATTAGTAACGTTAATTATTTAGTGGACCTTAAAAAAACAAAAATCGGACGCGACGAAAATAGTTGACCATCATTAAAAATTTAATGGAATTTTCTTACTGTAAGTTCAAAGGAGGTTCAGTGGGAAATATATAAATATTTACTTATCATCACCGAGAGCGACTGCATAACTAATATTTGGAAAAGATTAAAATTCTTAATTTAACTGCAGTCTCAGGTTTAGGTTAAAAAAGCCTAATCATTTTGCTATTTTTGTTTACAGATACATCGATTATTATTAATTAATCTCGACAGCAAAGATTACCACTTTCCTAAATATCCTGTCCGTATATTTTTTTAGAAAGATTGTAGTAATAGTTATTGTTTTCTTTTTTAATAAAGCTAATCTTTAACCCAAAAAGTAAAATTACACTATGAATAAAACCAAAAATTAAAGGGAAAATTATCGATTAAACTATGAAGTTATAAAATCAAGCTGATTTAATTATATACAGATCTGGTCAATTAAACTAATAATTTATTGTTGACTTTAAAAAAAATACTAAAGTTTGTGTTGACTCGGCTAATTGAACATTTTGAAAATTACAAATTTAAAATTTTTCTAAATTCGAAAGCCAAAACGATTTTTGAAAGTTTGATTCAGTTCTTATCTTTATTTTAAAGAACTTCTAAACTTGAATTTCTCTTTTCTTTTAAAAATGAGCTCAAATTTGAGTTTCAAACTTATGAATATACGTGTTAAAAAAGCTCAAATTTGAGTTTGTTTTTGAAATAATGGAGAAAATCAAGATTAGGGGTTCATTAAAATGAAGATAAGAACTGAATCAAACTTTCAAAAATTGATTTGGTTTTCGAATTTAGAGAAATTTTAAATTTGGAATTTTCGGAATGTTCAATTTGCCAAATCAACACAAACTTTAGTGTTTTTTTTTTAAATTCAACAGTAAATTAATACTTTAATTGACTAGATCCGAAATGTGTAGTTAAATCAGTCGGTTTTTGTAAATTTAATGTTTAATCAACAGTTTTCCCAAAAATTAAATAATTACGAATGAACAATTTAATCTAAATTATTGAAGTCGGTCAGTTGGAAAAATTTAAAATGTGGATTATTCTATCGTGATCATTAACGTACAAATTTGAAGTAAATAATAAATAAGAATTTACCAAATCCAACACAAATATAAGATCCGATTGGTAGGTCGGTATAAAGGTACATATGGACCACATTACTCGTACGCGCACCCATATATAAGGAAACATCAATTATTCCCTAATTATTTTTTTCAGTATTAATAAATAACTTGTAGTATATTGTTTTAGAAAGATCGTATCGAATCATATCGTAAGAAAGTTTTTTAGAGTAACGTGTAAACAATATATAAAGGTTTTATAACGCTATCAATGTTGTTTGCTTTCTTCAACGTACCAACAATACATAGACACGCAATTTATGCGAATAATCCACTTTGTATTTTTTATTAGTTTTATTTTAATTCATCTTTAAAATAGAGTTTGGGAGTGAAGTCATAACTAGTCACACAAATCATTATCCCCAACTACCTAACTACAAATTAGACAAGTTGTGTACAAATTAATTACCACATTGTTAAAATATATAATATATCTGATTTTCAAAGTATAATTGGTTGAATATAATATCTATAAAAACTTTAATCAATTCATTTGGGAGAGTTTAGAGATGTAGGTTCAATTCACGTGAAGGATTAACGATCTGATATTGATTCATATATTTAGGACTTTGTGATGTGTTCCTGGTAAATCGGTTTAGGTGTGGTTTACGTCTTAAACATGATATTATTAATGGTTGGTTCTGAGCATCGTAGGAGATTACAGATCAAGGTCCAGAACTCCTCTATGATTATAATGGTTTAGCTAGTTTAGTTATGTAAAATTCACTAATATTCGTAGAGACGGACTCATGAACACATAAGGAGGTTCAATTGAACCATCATTAATTTGAAAAACATAAGTTTATATAGAAATTATTGGTCTTTAAAAATATAAATCAGTCAGTTTTTTCTTTTATGTCACCCTATTAGTTAGAATTCACTAGTTTTATTATAGGATTAAATATGGGTTTACCCATATCATATTCATTTCTTTTAAAAAGAATTTTTCACAACCTTTTTAAAATTACATTCACTTTTACCTATAAAAAGTTTATATTGCTTTCATCTTCTTTATTTTTTTTGTCAATATTGTACTATAACTGGCCGACTCATTAGTCAAATTCTTACATAAGTGTTTTCACAATCCTTTTAAAAATAGCTCTAACGAGCTAAACTTCTTCTTCGCACGTCTATGGACTTGATTCTGCCCCAATAACAATTCAGCTCATCATTAAAGTAGAGAAGCGGAGTCGACACTTCACATAATCTTATAAAAGAAGAAGTGTATTTTGTCAAATAATTAATGCTCGCCTCTACCGTTTTTCCTACCATAGTTTAATTTCACATAGATATATAACTCAACGTGATAAGATTTAGATTTTAGATTATGAATCAGATCATACCGATCTAATTGTGTAGAAATAAATTATATATTTGGAAAAAAAAATTTGATATTTGTATTATTTACGTTTTGACTCTGGTAAAAAATATTTCTAGGTCCGCCACTAGACATTGGTAAAGTGTGTTGAATGTGATTAATTATAATGTTTTCTGCTACAAGATCCGTCAATACATGACAAAATTTGGAAGAGTTTTAAAAACTTTAAACTTATTAGACTGTATACTTTGTTAGGCTTTCTGAATTTTGAGATTTTGCCCCATACATTGAAATTTCTAAAAAATCTCCACTAAGGAATTGACCCAAGAGAAATGAGAGTAGAAATAATTTTTTCAAATGCAATACTGTCAATGGCTTAAACTACTTTTAATTAATTATAGTTTCGTGGTTATAACCATAACACAAATTTTATTTTGAATATCTTAGGGCTATTTGAATATATTGCGTGATATTTTTATAGCTACAAATTAGTTGCGAATTTTATTCATATACTTGATACTAAGAATTACTGCAAAGTTTCATAAATTAAAAGTAGTGTGGTGCTTAAGGTCAATCCTTTATTTTCTGTTCAAGAAGTTTGTCTTAAAAGAACATATGATATATATATATATATATATATGGTTTTTGCTTACTTCTTGTTCTTTGAGTCTGCTAATTAAGTTTGCTGAAATCACATGACTACTCATAGTCAGACAAATACATGATGTAGAAGAAGAACCACTTTTTGTAAACTGTGAAAAAGTTAGACCAAAACTGTGATAACATGTGTTTGAAGGATATGAAAGCAGTGCGTCTAACTGTTATTATTGGCCGAGAAATCCACTACGACTAAGTGCAATTATTTAACTATTTTGGCGAGTGTAAGATCAACTCTGTCTCTTCAAAAGAGGATGTAGTCCAGTTGTACCAAAGTAAATAAAACATTTCATGGACAAACGTCTATATTATATGAAAGTATCTGACAAACGTCTATATTAGTAAAATTAGTCGGGTTCACGTGGAATATGATCATTCTACTAAAAAGAGGAGGATGTAATGTTTACTATTCTCTTGCATGGGTGATTTTCCATTTTATTTATTTATGTTATAGCCTTATAGGTCACATACTCTGGTAAAGTGGGCAACATTTTTGAAAGATATGCAAGAGGCTATAAAAGGTCTATAAGACTCTGATATGGTCTATAAGACATTGTTTTTAACAATGTCTGCCATGGTCTTTGTCAGAGATCTGCCGATTTCCGACAAAGTCTATCAAACTCAGGCCATTTAAGTGAGTCACTAGCTGCTTATATAGCATATTTTTAATAATTATTTTATTGCATATGGAAGTTTTCTAATGATAACATAAAAAAAGACAAATGAAAAAGATATGGGATTAATAGGAGTAAACAGAGAAAATAATAGAAACAACCAATGAACAAAACCTAATCACAAAAGAATACAAATGGAAATGTAGAACCGGAAAATGTATAAGAAAAGAAGGGAAAAAAATTACGATGAAGGTTAGATAGAGATGGCAAAATTATTTTACAATATAAATAATATGTATATATATATATATATATTCAAGTTTTGAGGATACAAACAACATATTGCCACCAAATGATTCATGGTCTCATTATGAGTTTAAAATCCACTTGAGAGGAATGATTTTACATTTAAATGTGTTATTATCAATAGCTGGCTTCGTATATCCAATAAGACTATCAAAAATCTAGAACTCCTACAATTTATAAGAAAAGAAAATGATATATTATCCTAAAAATATAATTTTAGTTAGAAGTATATTTGGTCAAGTGGTTAAATGTCACATATATTCTTTATCTAAGTTTAACTTTAAAAATCGTAACTGTCCTATAAGATATTGTTAATGATTTAAATGTTTGCTGAGTAACTCTAAATTAGGTCTTGTCGATCTTTTAAAATAATTTTAACAAATTGACTTAATATCATTTGATTGGATTAATATAAGGGAAATTAACAAAACTAAGGAAAATATATATATAATTCACTACATGACACTAAGAGCATGCACATCAATGAATTTCCTAGTGGGGTTCTTAAAAAAAAAACATTAAACTTTCGTAAAAAAAAAAAAAAATTGACCAATCGTGGGCCACCACGTGTCGTGGGGCCTACGCTACAGTGCAAGAATCGGGTTCTTAACAGAGAACCTCCAAGAACCAGGTTCTTCAATTTTTTTTGGTTTTTGTGCTTGGAACCTCTCTAGAAACTCCAATGTACATGGTCTAAGCCCGAAAGTAAGTAATATACTCTGTATTTTGTGTCTTATTTTCCAAAATACTCTTTTAGTTTATTTATTAATTTGTTTTTATCTTTTTGCTTTTTAATATCTTCTTTCATCCTTTAATTTCTTACGTTATATCTTTTCAGAAAAAAACTAATTCAATTTTAATATTTCATTTAAAAACATAGATTTTTTTTACACATATTGAAACTTAATTTTTTAAAATGGATAATTTTCTTATAAAACCGAATATAAAATTAACTAATCTTATATAGAATATCGATTTGCTATAGAATATCTATTTTTTATTAAATAATTAATTTGTACATAATATTGGTAAAAATCTCATCAACTTTAATTTATATTTTTTTCTATTCTTTTTTTATTCCTTATATTTTCCTCTTACTCACCTTCTGCTCTTCTTCTTCTCCGTAATCATCATTTTGGTACTCTTCATTCTCCCCTTCCTTTTGTTTTTTGGTGACAAAAATAATAGATTAAGATAATATTAAATAAATGTAATTTTGTTAAAAATTAGGGTTTTGTTTTATATAATGAATTTCATCAATACATGTATTACTTTTTATATTTTGGGGTCAACTTGTGTTATTTGACCAATTTTTCCCTTAATATAAACGTAAGTATCATGGAAATCATCGCGTAACACTTTTGAAAAAGAGCACACATATTAATCCATACAAGGCATTGGTTTGGAAATTTGGTCCCCTCCGTAGACAAAACTACAATTATAGTTCCACTTTTATTAATTTCATGATCATTTAAAGTAATTGTCAACATTTATTTCTTCTTTTGTTATTTTGTCTACATATAATTTTCTGTTACTCGTATAAGAGAGAAACTCTTCGATTGAGATTGAATCCCTATCCGTCCAAACAATACAAATGCTAGTGGATTGTTTATGTTATGCTAGTGGATTGTTTATGTTTTGTTCGGATTCGGATTATAAAGATAAACTAAATCTTGTTCAGAATTTTTAAAACTATGTCTAAATCAGTAGACAATATATAAAAACAAGAAAATATAATCTATTTTATTTGAATGTCTAACTTATTAGTAAGAATTATTTGTTCATAAGATATTAACTTACAAAATATATAGTTACAAGAAATTGAAAATTACCAAATTTAATTATATACATAACTATTATATGCAACCATAACTAGTTGATGAAATGAGTTTGACAAAGTACTAGTTAATGTCCATCTCTACGATTGTTTTTACTGGAGTTTGATTCTTGACAGATGTATATGTATATTAGTTGGTTGAAGACTAGTTCAAATTTTACTGATTCGGCAATGTTGTTGGATAGTTGGTTGAACTGGGTTGATCGGTCGAACCGGATTTTAATAATATATTAGAATATATATTAATAATATGATAATGTATAAAAAATAAACATATTTGAAGTCATCAATAAAAGTTCCACAATAGTATAAACTTCTTCTTATTCAATGGAATCCATCTCGTTTTCTTGAGTCCATATGGCTTCTTCACTTTGACCAACTGAAGCAAAATATATAAACAATATAATTGTTATTAAGAATGTACCTAGATATTTTTGTGATTTTACCTAAATGAAATTAGCAAGAAGAAGAGTATATGTTAGATATTGTATATATGGATTTGAAGTGATTTATTTTCTATTTTTAATGTCTTAGAAAAAGAAAATTATAAAAATGTAAAATTTGAAAACAAATTTTTATAAACCGGGTTTTAGTAACAAACCGGATCAATGGGTTTACCGATTTTTTAGCGGTTCTACAGGTTCAATGTAATTTCGGGTTTCAAGTTAACTCGAACCGGTGTAAGTCACGAATCCCGATTAAACTGGTCGGATCGGCTGGTCCGGTCCGAGTTTCAAAACATTGGTTTCAGGTTTTGTTAATACAATCATTGACAAATTGTTACTAGTATAACAATATCGACAAATAGTTTCTTTTGGTAAATACCTTTCGGGTATATATGTTTGGCAAATTCAGTAAGATCTTACGGTTCTTACCCAAAATTCCGAAGAAATTTATTTTTAAATTAATGACCTTACCAAAAGTTATCTTTAGTGCCGCAAAAAAACTCTCCTAAATCATGTAAAATTTTGTCGTTTTTTCTTGATTAGAAATAATTGATTAAAAATGATTTTAAATGATATCTCTGATTTGCTTTTGGACATTGTTTATATGTAATGAATTTGGTCCACCAAAAGTGAGTAGATTCGTATGCAAAATAGCTCAGTAAGCAATATCACGTGATAAGCACGCACATCATATATAGCGACCATACAACAGTATGGAACTCTCACGATACATGATTTAGAGTGGACGAAAATTGACATCTAATATTATTGTAACTCATATTGGAATTAATTATTATTTATTTATATATATTAATAACTTTCTGACAGTGGGGTGAACCTACAAAATCTAGTGACATAAAAAAAATTGACACCTCTGTTTGTCATTACACATATACTTGATATTTTTTATTCTAATACATGGCTTATATCATTGTAACACGTACATCTATTATTATCTACACAACAGAAATCATATCCTATATATATTACAAATTAAAAGATGATAATGATTAATATAAATCCTCCATAGTTTATTCCAAGAAAATGTAATAATAATGATAATTTTTGTAGCTACTGACCGTATTAATAATAGTTTATGTTTTACATATACATAATGTAAGTTGTTTTGAATGAAATTAATACTCATTAATACTTTCATTGAAAAATAATAACTTATCTTTCACAAGGTGTACATCTTATTTATATGTATATTTGTTGGTTGAAGACTAGTTTAAATTTTTCAGCTATAAAGAGCGTTTAAAAAAAAAATATTTTACGCCACAAAAATAAGGAGAAGTAAGTTTGAATAAGTGGTTACTATCTACTTATAGTGTTTTTTTTACTGAAATTCGACTTCAAATAAATACATAATTCCAAATTTTAGGGTTTAAAATTTGGATTATAAATCATATTTTAGCGATTCAACCACCGTTGACAAAAAAAAGTTTATAGACATTAACAAATGGTGGTTTCAAATTTGGAGAGATTATAACCGCATTAATACTAAAAATATTGGTACATACTTTGACTAATACCATCAACATTGATTTTGACAACAATTTATCACCATTAAATCAAACATATGATAATGCATTTAGCACTTCTTCTTCTTGTAGTTTTCCATGATCAAACTTTTGAATTAAGTAAAACTATCTGAGTAATACTTAAAATTCAGAATACCCTAATATTACATTCTGTGCATGCATACGTGTACAATGTGTGTAAGAGATAAAAGGAAGAAATGCGTGCGTACTAAGTTGTACCAAATTACCAATGATGAGAAATATATTTGGCTCCTCGCGAGCCCAAAGGAGAATACTTAACTAATTGGATAAGTTTGTGCTAAATCGTCGTTGACCTCTCATATAAGTTTCACGAAATTAAACTTGAACACTTCAACCTTCATTTTCTTTTTACAGCTCATTCCTAATCATTAAACCTGAAAAGGTACCTGAATTTATTCCGATCCACATAATAGCAAATATTTAGCTATTTGATGTGGCAAAAACCAAATTAAAGAGATACACTTCTTATGAAGCGATTACTCGACCCTACCTCTCTCTTACAAGTTTCCATTTATGTGTTGGTTTCTTTTGTTCAATGAATAAAATAGTAAATTCTCTGCAACAAATATGTTCATGCGCAAGTGGTTTTTATTCTAGTAATAAATGATAAGTCTACTAAAGTTAGGTGCATTTGTATATTCCGGAATTGAATTTTATTGCCTATATTAAATATGTATTTGGCTAATGGGTTGACCAATTATGATTAATATTGACAAAAAAATGTCTCTGCTATCTTTTTTGTTTATGATTTTCAAAGATTCAAGGAATGTTCAACGTGTATGTTGCAGATAGAATCTACGTGAAATAAGTTAGTAAAATTTCGCATATGTAGTCTAGATTTTCATACTAATGTGGTCATAATGGCTATCTGAAAATTTTGCAAAAATGCATTATATTCAAACAACTTTTTATAATTAATTAGTATTTGTATATATCTAAATGAAATTGTCAAAATTACGAGAAAACTAATAGAATTAATGGGAAAATGTCTTTTGTCAAGTGGTGAAATCCATCTATATATACTTCTTTACTAAAATATGAAAAAGTACTTTTGGTTTATATATAGTTTGAATCTTGTTGTTGATATACTTGATTTGAAGAGAAAATTGAAAAATAAATAGTTTGAAAAGAAAATGTAAGTATATGTATTAACGAATTAATGAAATCAAATATACATATATCTATCAAATTTTGGTACAAAACACCATTTTTATGTCGCACAATTAAGAAAGTTGGCTCAAACATTTTTTGGGACAAGTTTGTAACGAATACAAAGAAGGTGAACAAAATTGATAAAATAAGAATTTGGTAAATGTCGGTTATAAATATAAAGTACCGTTACAGAGTACCTACAAACAGCTGTGAGCAACTGAAGTGACTCGTCACTGCTCACACAACAAACGGCGACGTTCTTGTCCTTAATCGTTTACAATCTTACTTCCTAGAAATTTCCTGATACAAGTTGTGTACACTAAAAAGTTGTAAAAGATATAATGAAATTAGTATAAGAAAGTCTGGTCTTTATTTAGACAGCAGTGCAAACAATGTGATAACCCATATAAAAATAAATTCGAATATTCGTTTTAATGACAAGAGATAAAAAAAAGGAACAAAATGAAGGTGATGTAGTTGTTTGTATACAAAATTACAAATTGGAAGTGGAATGTAAGATCTCTCAACATCAGAAATCACTATCTAGTGTTCCACACTTAGGGTTTTAGAACCAGGCGAGTTTAAGAGAATTGGAGATCCCACCAAGCAAAAAGACACAATAAGGACCAGAAGTTAGGTCTAAATAAGAACAAGGGTTTCTAGTATTGCGTTTTGAGCTGTCTATTAATAAATATTGTTTTTTAGTAAATGCTTGCTTAAGCATTTGCGGCGAATACAGCCTAGTAACATACAGATCAAATTGGGGTCTTTGTAAAGTTAAAACTATTTAATATGATAGAATAAAAAGAGAGAATAACATGAAAAGCAGAATGTTCATAACATATTCAAACGCTTTGTTCTTCTATCATATTCATGGTTTTCACTAGCTTTGGACATTCGAGTCTTCGGGTTAAGTTCTGGTCGGGTACTTTCAAGTTCGGTTCTGGAATTTATATACCTATATCGGATCCATCACTATTTCAATTTGGTTCTAGATCAGTTCCATTCATATTCTGATAGATTCAAGTCCTAATTTAAAAAACTAAAAATAACTCGAATACCTAAATAACCTAAAAAATTCAATTTTTTAAAAAAATATCAAAATAAATAATTAATAATATCGAAAAATACCTAAAAATACTAAAAAAATATCTTTGAATACACACATATTCAAAAATATCTAATAAAGCAAAAAATACTCATAAAATACTCTAAAAATGCCTAAAAGTACTATAAAATTGGGTCTTTGGTACCCGTTTGGTTCTTGATTCGAATACGAATCCGTTTCTTTGGGTCCTAATTTTTGAATCCATTCGGATATTTAAGCATTTCATATTCGAATCGATTCCAGATTCAAGTCTTCGGGTCCGATTTTTATGCCCATCCCTGATTTTTACTTTGTCATTCAGTGAATTATGCAAACGTTCATAACTTTTAGTATGGACCATTACAATGCTTTCCAGCTCACATAATTAATTGTATTTTTATACATTCTAATATAAGAAACATTATATGTACAATCACATATGAAAAGTGACGCCAAAAATACTGTACCATTATGCTTTTTTTTTTCTTGTCAAGAATCTTTTATTTACAAGTACAACAAGACAACAGAAGGTTCTACACATATGAAAAAAGAATACGATTACGAGTTCGTGGTTTATATAAACAAAACTTTATGTTTTTACACAGTCTTTGTGATGCCTTATTAGGAGATTGCGCCTTAATGGGCCACGATATCATTAGCTATACCTAATTAGGTTAAATATGTATTTCCTATTGCTTTGTATCTATATAAGGCTTTAGCCTCCATCAAAATCAATAAGAAACCTTTTTCACAAAACTCTCTCTTTTCACAAACTCTTCTCTATTAGGTTTCTTGACAGGTTATCAGAGCCTCACCTAAATTCTTAGGTTTTTTGTTTTCGATCCTCTATTTCATACTGAGATCATGGAGATTCAGATTAGTGATGGAGATGGTGGTGCTGATGATGAAGATACAGGTGAAAATATTATTAAGTTTTCTAATTTTTTAATAATCGAGTTTTCTTATTAAAAAAAAAGTTTTATAAACGTTTCCTCATTCTTCTTCGTAATTTTTCTCTTTCTTCTATTTGATTTCCAAAACATTTGTTTTTTTCTTTTATTTTTACTTTTTCACAAAAAAAAGAAAAAAAAAGAAGAAAAGGTATCGAAAAGAAAAAAAAAAAAGAAAAAAAAGATTGTGGTTAGTCTCTTACGAAGAGACTTGGTGGGAAAAGTCAATTGAGCACTTGCTTATTGATTTGGTCAATGACTGACCAAGTTAATTTTATTTTGGGTTAGCAAGTTGCTAGTTTAAAAAAAAAAAAAAACCTGGATTATGAACATGAATCTATAGGTTCGTTCGTTGATGGTGATGCTTAAACCATGGCTCATCATAAAAATTCCATGGTGTTGAAATTGACGGTGAAGATGTTTCATCAAGTTGATCCTAATAATTGGTTTGTTGCTTAATCGAGCACAATCTAAGGGATTTGACTCGACGGCCGAGTATAAAGCCGCGAAGATAACCCTACGATCGGGTATAAATGTCGATGACCTAACGGCTAGGTATTGAAGTCGTATTAACCCTACGCTCGGGCATAAGCGAAGATGACTCGATGGCCGAGTATAACGCCGCAAAGATGACTCGACGACCAAGTATAACGCTGCAAAGATGCCTCGACGGCCGAGTATAACGCTGCAAAGATGACTCGATGGCCGAGTATGATGCCGCTGCTTTGAAGACTTGTCCAATCTCACACGTGTTACCACGTATGAGTTTGCTGGGGAGTATTAGGAGATTGGGCCTTAATGGGCCACATTATCATTAGCTATACCTAATTAGGTTAAATATGTATTCCCTATTGCTTTGTATCTATATAAGACTTTAGCCTCCATCAAAATCAATGAGAAACCTTTTTCACAAAACTCTCTATTTTCACAAACTCTTCTCTATTAGGTTTCTTGACATGCCTAAACACCAGATGAAACGCTGGATAGAGATCTATGTTGTAATGTTGGCCATTCTTAAGGCACAAAATCATGTGCACCAGCTCGATCCACACATTCAGTCACAAAATATTAAGAAAATAATAATGTCTTGAGAGACATATATCCACCAAGTTATCCCTTATTAGAGTTCTGGATGCAATGGCAAAATCCCTTTACTATGACATTGAAACCTTTTTATTTTCTCTGTTTGGTAATTGTAGGATCCATCATGAACTCGATGGTGTCCAATCATGTTTATAAAACTTCAGAGTTGTTGGAGGTGAGCTTACGACTCCCTAAACCACTTAGAACTCATTGTTCACACAATCCTTGTCATAAATCGGCCATGTTAATAAGGGTCGACCATGTCATCTAGGTCGGTCTCCTCAGCAACACGCTTGCACCTAACGGACCTCGCCAGCAAGCATCCAGGTCCATGAGCCTACCTCGACCCACAAGCCCGATGAGACACATCAGCTACGTGACATCTGCCACTTGGGAATGTACTGTCGGCTCCAGGACAGACAAAGCTGTGTGGTACGAGCGCACCCAAAACACGTGAGCAGGAAAACCCTAGCCAAGGAGCCTCTATAAAAGGAAGAAAAGTTTAACCATAATGTCATCAGAATCATTTCACCGCACACACTAAACCAGAGCTCAAAATTTAGACTCTATAATCTCGTTTTTGGCTAAGTCACCCTTGTAACCACAATCTTTGCCACTTAATAAAACAGAATCTTCTACCTTATCTTTCCTCTAATCTTTGTGCTAAACTTACTACAAACAATTAGCGCTAGAACGAGGGGGAAAATGAGATCTTCAACACACAAGTGGTAAGGATGACAGACAAAACGCCACCGAACATAGCCAAAACGATTCCCTCCAGTCCACTAAAAACCCTGATGGGTCCGCCTGCCCCTAAGGTATCATCGGCCACGCCCAAAGTCATGAGACCAATTGAAACCCCACCAAACACGCGGGACGAACTAACAGCTGATGTCACTATCGCCATCCCTATCTCGCCTTCCTAGCCTAATGTCGAGAAAACTTTATACACTGAAAAAGCCCAACAAATTGTCGACTCGCTACGAGCCATGGTAGAACGAATGGAAAAGGTGGCAGACAAGTCTGAATAAACGTCGGGCATGTTGGCCCACGTGAACGCTGAGCTCAGCAAAAACTACCCGGCTGCTCGCATGCAAGTCCTAGAGAAGGACGACCAGCTAGTGAATTTGTCCCTGCCTTATCTGTAGAGGTAACGACAAACCTGATCCCCAGAGCATGGGTCAAGCTAACTTACCAACTTTGCCACCCCAGCAACCCGACCAGAAGACCCCAGAGATGCAGAGATACGTGCATTAAGGAATGAGGTATGCAACATGGCGGCCCTGATGTACCGATCCCAGTGGTCCGCACTAGAAATCTCATGTGTCATGTCTGAGATGCAGAACACTCTATTCTCCAGGCGACTCTCAAATGCCATGTTCCATCCCACCTTGAAGGTCAAATGCCCAACCTTTGATGGGAATCTAACCCGCAAAAGTTCTTGACGGTGTTCAACATAGCTATGGGGAGGATGAGGTTCCCTCCCGAAGAGAAGGACATTAGTGTTAGTTACTCGTTGAGAACCTCACCAAGGACATCCTCAAATGGTTCACAAAGCTTGATCAATACTCAATCGATAACTTCCAACAGCTCGTTGAGGCCTTCCTCAGGCACTATTCGATATTTATGCAGAGCAACGCCTCGACAGCAAACCTCCATGCCATAGTGAAGGGTCTGAGGGAAACACTCCACTCCTTCCTAAGAGGATTTTGTGAAGTGGCATCACGTATAATGATCACAGACGAGGCCATGATCGATACGCTGCAAGAAGCTCTCTACTACAACTCCGAGCTCATAACCAACTTTAGACTGCGTAGGCTGGTCTCCCTCAATGACGCTCTACACCAAGGTGTTGTGTACACGGAAATCAAGGAGGATAAAGCTACCAAATTGAAGAGGTACAACAGCCAGTCCTTGTCAACAAGAGACGCGGCTAAGGAGACGACGTGCGAGGAATATTACAAGCCGCGTCAGCACTACAACCAAGGGTACAAGAACAATATGGGAAAGTGCGCCTCTACTTGCTCTGTCAACGAGTCCTCCAAGGATAAACCAAGGCGCAGTTGGGTGCATGCGAACAAATGGTATCAAGACGCCTCTAAGGATGAAAAGCAGTCGTACTGCTCATACCACTAGCAAACCGGCCACACAACCTCATAATACCATACGGGAAGGTAACTGGCCCCCAGCAGCGCCCATATGGAGAGCAAGCCAAGTCTAGCTCCAAAATCATGAGATGACAAAAAGACCACGAGAACTGACGAGGAGCCACCCGAAACACACCAAACATGATAAAGAGCTCTCGCCACCACCACCTCGGCAAACATATGATAATGGGCAGCGTGAACAAAGTAAAAAATATAGTGCGAGCAATTTAAAATCACGAACGCCAAACCAACTCATCTAGAACACGAGCCGAGCAGAAGCACATCCCTGCGAGCGTCATCCACGTCCGACATGCCCAGCCAAACAAAATCATAAATTTTACTGATGCCGATGCTGGTGGCGTACAATAGACGCATGACGATCCTGTTGTTGTCGAACTTTGCGTGGTGGACTGCAATGTTACAAGGGTCCTCGTTGACACAGACATCACCATCGACATGATATTCAAAGAAGCCTTGGACAAGTTATGCATACCCAACGTTGATATGGAGTTCATTGAGACAGACCGACCACTAACAAAATTTGATGGAAATTCAATGCTAAAATACGGAATAGTGAAGCTGCCAGTCCTCCTCACCAGCACAACTCAATGGATCAAGTTCTTCGTCTTTGACAGACCAACCATCTACAATATGATCTTCGGTACACCCTAGATCCACTCTATGAAAGTGATAGTTTGAACATACCATAAGTGCGTCAAGTTCCCAACCGAGTGAGGGATATTTACCCTCCCCGAATTCCAGCAAATGGACAAGACATGTTACATCACCGAGCACAAACTCCAGAAGTCAGCGGGAGGATTATGTATGATAACAAGAACGACAAGCGAGCAAAGGCCAGTGGGTGTGGACCACCAAAATGTGCTGCAATACAGTCCAAATAAAGAAGCAATCGAGGAAGTCTGCATGGACCCTCACAACCCAAACCTTTGAGTTAGTATAGGCCGAGAACTGTCCTTCCCTCTCCGAGACCAGCTCATCAAATTCCTTAAGAAAAACTTATCAATGTTTGCGTGGAGCATCAAGGACATGCCCAGGATCGACCCTTTAATTACTAGCCACGAGCTCATCATCGATCCCACCTACAAGCCAGTAAAATAGAAAAGACAAAAAATCAGTTCCGAGCGTGCACATGTTGTCAATGACGAGGTCGACCAAGTAACTAAGGCCAGCTCAATAACCAAATTCAAATACCCAGAATGGCTCGCCAACCTTGTCTTTATCAAAAAGAAAAATGGAAAGTGAAGAGTTTGCGTAGACTTTACCAACCTTAACAAAACATGCCCGAAAGACAGCTTTCCACTCCCACACATTCATAGGCTTGTCAAGGCAACCGCAGGAAACAATCTACTATCTTCAATGGATGCATCCTCTAGGTAAAACCAAACCAAGTTAACACCGCTGATCAGGAAAATACCGTTTTCATCACCAATCGAGGCATATACTACTACAAGGTAATGTCTTTTGGGCTCAAAAAACGCAGGCGTAACCTACCAAAGACTCGTCAACAAAAGTTTGCAGACCAGCTCGGCCGGAAAATGGAAGTATACATAGATGATATACTCGGTAAATCATTGAAAGTTGAGGCGCATGTTGCCGACCTCAAAGAATGCTTCAACGTCCTCAACACGTATCAAATGGAACTCAACCCTGCCAATTGCATGTTTAAGGTTACCTTGGGGGAGTTCCTTGGCTACATAGGCACCCAGCGAGGAATTGAAGCAGATCCCAAGCAGATCTCAGTGATCTTTGACCAGCCGTCCCCGAAGAGCAAGCAAGAAGTACAAAGATTGATGGGTAGGATTTCCACCCTTAACCGTTTCATCTCCCGAACAACATAAATATCTTCCGTTCTACCAACTACTCTGTGGAAACAAACACTTTGCCGGGGACAAAAAATGTGAAGAAGTTTTCCAACAATTGAAGACGTATGTAGCGACAGCACTTATCCTGGCCAAGCCCAAAGTGGCGACTCATTGTATATATACGTCGCAGTAACAAGCTCGACAGTAAGCGGAGTGCTTGTTGAAGATGATCGTGGAGAACATCAACCAATTTTTACGTCAGCAAATCACTAGACGATGCAGAGACACGGTACACTTTAACCAAAAAACTAGCCTTGGCAGTAGTCACCGCGGCACAAAAACTATGCTCGTACTTTTAATCCCACACCATAGTCATCCCCACAAACCACTTGCTCTGAACAACACTGCACAGCCTAGCCAATCAAGCCAAATGACAAAGTGGACGATCAAACTCAGCGAGTACGAAATCAAATACAAAGGACACACTGACGCCAAATCACATGTCTTAGCAAATTTTCTCATCGAGTTGAACCAAGAGCCAAAAGATGACCTCTAGCCCAAACAAACAAACATATGGACCATTTATGCTGATTGCTCGATATCCTGCCATGGCTCGAGCATTGGTGTCAGGCTCGAATCGCCAATAGGGGAGATCCTAGAGAAATTTTTCCAGCTCGCCTTCCTTGCGTCCAACAACAAAGAAGAGTATGAAACCCTCCTTTCCGGATTACGCCTTGTAAAGGCCCTCGATGCATAACACATACTGGCCCATCGGCTGACGCACTCGCGGTGCTGGCCTCAATGTCAGATCTGATGCAGCGCAGACTCATTCCTGTCGAGTGAACTGAAACTCTGAGCATTGAGCTGACAAAAGGAAAATGTCTAGCTATCAAAAACGCCAAACCCAAAGAATTCGAGAACTCCCAAAATAACACAGAGGTCGATAAAAAGCACTGGATAGCAGAAATCCTAGCCTACGTCGCTGACAGAGAAGTTCTCCTAGACAGATGGGACAAACGATGCCTCAGAACAAAGAGCACTTACTACATGGAGATGAAAGGGAAGTTGTACAGACAAACCCTGAACAATGTTTTGCTCAGTTGCATCAATGGCAAGGATACCCAGCGCGTCATGGGTAAAGTGTACGAGGGTGCCTGTGGAAATAATTTTGGCGGAAGAACACTTGTCAGAAAATTCAAAGCCTAGGCTACTATTAGCCGACCATGGTCGCTGATTGCAAAAGATACACAGAAAAGTGTAAGAAATGCCAAAAACATGACCTGATGATCCACGCCCCAACTGAAGAACTCACCTCGTCGATAATACCCTACCCATTCATGTGGTAGGAAATGGAAGTAGTCGGACCTCTCCCCCCATCCCACCAAAAGCACTTCATCCTTATTATGATCGACTACTTCACCAACTGGGTGGAAGCCAAGTCATTCTCTAAAATTCAAGAGTTTGATGTGCCTCTCCTACAAGATTGTCACCAACAACGGCTCTTAGTTCACCTTGGCCATATTCAAAGGATTCTGCGTCCGCTGATTTGCCTCAGCAAAAGTATGCCAAGAAATCCACAAGGGAATGGGCAGGCCGAGGCCACAAACAAAATCATAATCAAGGGCATCAAAATGTGTCTCAACGAAAAGAAAGGACTCTGGTCTGACGAGCTTGATGACGTCCTCTAGTCGAACCAAACCACACCAAGAAGATCAATCGGCAGGACACCATTCTTGCTCTCGCACGACATGGAGGCAATGGTTCCCGCCGAGGTAAATGTTGAAACTATACGCTGCAAAGTATTCACTCTGGACGAAAACATCAACCGAGGAAGGCTCTACGGCAATATCGACGACCTCGAAGAAATTTGCACTGCCACCTGACTCCAAGTTCAACAATATCAGCAACAGGCATCCAAGTACTAGAACAAGAAGGTCAAGCATAGACGCTTCACAAAAAGCGACCTTATCCTATGCAAGGTTCTTGAAAACACGGCTGAACCAAACGTAGGGAAACTGAGCGCAAATTGGGAAGGCCCATATTTGGTCTCGAGGATCGTCAAACCAGGCGTCTACAAACTCATGACCATGGCAGGCAACATGATACCACAAAATTGGAACACTGCAAATCTCAAGCGCTTTTACTATTAAGCTGACGACGACGCCAGCAACAAGTGCTCCTCGACTATATCTCTCCGGGATCACCCATCTTACACACACTCAACTAATCACTAACAATAACTCTAGAATCTAAGAGCTCCTCGGCCCAATCTATCTTTCATGCACTTTTAATTTCAGTACTTTGTAACTCTGTAAATCGAACTACGACTGGATTGATCCTCTAACAGGGTACTTAGGCAGCGTTCGGGCACAACTATGATGAATATAACATTTTCTCCTTAAACATTTTGCATCAGCAAAACAGGGTGAGCCAAACCCATTATTTTGCTCCCAAAATGCCTAAGTTAAAAAGCCAAGACCAGTTCCTGCATCGGCAAGACAAGGTAAGCCGAACCATAATTTTGCTCCTAAAAATGTCTAGGTTGAGCCCAGTCTTGTATCGGCAAAACATGGTAACCCGGACCATAAATTCCATGCCTAAAATGCCTTAAGCCGAGCGCTCCACTCGCATTGGTATGACAGGGTAAATTGAACTATAATTTCGCACCTAATATGCCTAAGCCGAGCAGTATACTCGCCTTGATGTCTATGGGTAAACCGGATATTGTTTCTGTTCCAATAAAGGTACCGAGCACAAAACATAAATCTGAACTGTTATCAATATAACAATCCTACATCCGCATATTGGCAGCGGCCAAAGTCAAAAAAGAGAAAAAATAACAAAAAGTACAATCAAGCATAACGTTCTAAACTACTTGGGTGGCCCGTATAAACATAACAAGCCAAACTAATACAACAAACTAAGTGGTGGCCTCGCCATCTTTGTCCTCGACACCGGCAGCGATCTCCTTGTTACCATCTCCCACTCCGTCATCCTTCTCGTTACCCTCATCACCATTTCCCTCCTTGGCATCAATTGTGCATTGCCCGACCCAGCTCCTAACACACGAACATCTTTAGCGTCCTTTGTTCGCTCCTAGACAACTGCACAGGAGCCACCACCCTCACCCGACTTAACCAATAGCTCGAGCATCCAACCCAGAACATTTGCTCCAACTTGTCAAGCGCAAAATCACTCTCAAGTGCAGGAAGCATGACAAGGTCCTCATCAATGAGCTTTGGAATGTGAACAACCGCTACCCGAGCCCTGTACTTAGTCTTGTCTTTCTCCAACTTTGAGAAAATGCGATCTGGCATGGAAACCCCAAACTTCTCCTTCTTTAGTTTGCAAATGCTAATGGTGCCCTCCGCCTGAGTCAGCCTCAGTCGAGACGCATACACCTCTCACAGAGCATGAACATACTCATGGAGGCATCGAACCTTCTCCTCGTAGAGTTCCCTGTCTTTCGCAAGTCGAGCTTGTTCTGCAGCCACCTTATCCCGCAACCTCGCTGACACCGCTTCCAATTTACCCACATTCTCCAAATAGAGCTGGCGATGCGCCTCTTTTTCTTCCTCCATCTCTGTCATCCCCTTGTATAGCTCTCAAACCTCTGCATCCAAAGCGATTCACTGACGCCTCTCCTCCCCCAATAATCAGGCCTGAGAAATGAAAAAATATATATTTAAGCCCTAAATTTGTAGGAATTTTTCTTGGGTCCTAAACCCTTAATTATGTGGGTTATGCGACTTACACCACATACCGACCCTTAGGATATTAGATGTCATATTGTAAGATTCATATATTAAGTTAATTATATCTATAACGTGAATGTTTGGCTCGTGAATAAGACAAATGTTATAAACTCTGACAATTGTTAAGGGTTCAAGAAAATGATTCGGCGAAAGTCTGGAGATCCGAACCAATGTTTGCCATAAGCCTTTCGGAAGGAGACAACTTGGCCACATGCACTAAATTAACCAAAAGATATTGATGATGAGGCTCTAACGCTTTAAAACGATGTTTTTACATGATATATGGATCTTTCGAAATATTGGTTGAATAGCGAAACATGTCTAATGTAAAATTGGTACGAATAACATGTCAAAAGAAGTTGAAATGTTAAATTATAGGATTGCAACTCAAAATCAATTGGAAATAAGTGGATGGGCCTTTAGATTTTTTATACTAGGATAGAATGATTCTAGTTTCTGATATGAGATATCAATCATATTTTAATACGCCTCCTCAAGATGATAGGTGATATACAACCTAACATCTTGAATGACTCATAATAGACGCATATCATCATGTATGTATGATGGGTCAGGATCGTGTGCTCTGATACCATGTTAAATTATGAGTTTCCAACTCACCAATTAACTATAAGTGGATTGACCCTTAGATCATTTATATTAGGTTAAAATAACCCTAATTTTGAATATAGGATATCAGTCACATTCTAACACAAAACTATTTTCGTATGTAAGATCATCAACATATGTCACAATCATGGATTTGCCACTCTTTTTTTTCGTGGACACAACCAAAATGTTTATGGTCTCTTTCTTTAAGTTATAGTGCTATACATTTTTTTTAACCAAAAGATTGCATTCATTTCGATAATTACCAACGAATATAGAACATTCGTTGGTGATTAAACCTAAAGGAAGACCTTAAGGTTTGATTACTAACAAAAGTTCCTAAGCAAATCATCCTAAGATGTAAATGTTAAAACAAGTAAAATAAAACACAAAAGATTGAAAAACGAAAACCAACTAAAAGACTATACTAGTAATTATGGGAGTTCACGACTTGATGCGGTTGAGCCTTGTTTTAAAAGGATCTTGGTGTTTTTCCGCTCGGTTCCTCCTCCTTGTCGGGATATCTTCTCCTTTTTGTCTCCCTATTGATCAAAAACGCCACCTCCTCTTGATCCGAAGACGTTGCCAAATCAAGTTCCATGGCTGCGGTGAAGCGAGAGAAGTCTTCATTGTTTAACCTAATATCTCTCATTGTTTCCCATAAAGCCGGAAATGTCTCCACGGGTTGAGTTGGTAACGGATTATTGGCTCTTGAGTGAGTGTGCTGAGGAGTTGGATTGATAATGTTAGCTGCGTAGTGTTGGTATTCCATCTGTGAAAGAGCAGCTGATGGAGAGTTGCTTTGTTCGTTGAATTCTTCTTCATTAAGCAAATAATCTGCGGGAGAAGGGACATAGGAGCACAAGCTGGTTGCATGCGTCAGTTTTTGACAATTTAGACAAAAATTTGAGATCCCTTCATAGTGAATGAAAACTTGAATCCGTTCACCATTTTGAAATCTTATCGGCTTAAAGAACTTCAACCGGGCAAAAGGGTTGAGACTTATCTTTGCACGAATGGTGGTGGCCCTTGTGATTGAGTAACTTTGAACATCGATCTCAAGAACCTCACCTATAGACCTTGCAATAGGCCTAGTCGTTTCTTGGGAAGCGTATTGAAGTGGCAAATCGTGGATTTGAATCCAGACAGGAACCAAACGAAAGTACAAGCTTGAATCTATTGGTTCCCATCTTTGGATTAAAACTAACCAACCGTTGTACGAAAGTGACTGACGACGAAGGACCGAGACGAGATGTATTTCAGACATGAACAAGAATTGAACATAGTCATGATCGATAATCCTCCCATGTACTCTTGTCTCCATTCTCCAGTGCTATACGTTTTTGTTTCCAAACCAATTTGTTTGATTTTTTGTATCAGAGAGAAATTGTTTTTCTTAGATCATTTATTCTTGTTGAGCTTGAATTCGTCTTTTATTGCTATATTTTTTTTATATATCTTGTTCATCTTAATAATCTGTTGTATGCATATGGTTAAAATTTCTTTATTTCATACTTTTTGTTTTTTTTTGGGAATGTTCAATATCTTTACTTCGTATTGATCCAGTCATGTACGAAAACACGAAATGTAGAACTTAGGAGTATTAAATCAAGATTAAAGAAATAACTCTTCTTTATTAGCGTAGGAAACTCAATGCAAAACCTAAAACTCTTAAATTTTAATATCCCAAAGTTATGCTACACATTGGCATATCCTTTTATAAGTTTGATAAGTTCTTTCACAATTAGGAAAACTTATATTTTAGATAACTCCTAAAAATATCTCATAAATCTTAAATAACCTAAGTACCTAACTTGCTCAACAAGTCTTGATATTAAGCTTAATCTAACATTATTCCCTTTAAGTTTAATGTTTATTTCTTCTATATCTTTAACTCTAATGTAGTTTCTCATTTCTTTGAACTTGATTTCTCCAAGAGCCTTATTTAGAATGTTCGCCTTTTACATGTTTCCGGGAACATGTTCAACTTCTATTTGACCATTCTCAACACATCCTCTTATCAAGTGACACCTTGTATGAATATGCTTGCTTCTTCCATGAAAAACCGGATTTTCGGTGAGTGCTATTGCCGATTTATTATCAATGCAAATCGCCACCTTCTCAATTGTCAATCCCATGATTTCACTTACAAGTTCTTGAAGCCAGATTGCTTATTTAGCCGCCTTAGTTGCAGCCATAAATGCTAGACCAAGTGTAGTATTTCCTTTTAGGTACCTTAGACATTGTTTCATGGCAGCTCCATGAGACTTTCTTGGATTATGCATATAGCGACTAAGACTCCAACACTATATGACAAATCCGGATGAGTATGCAACAAATATCGAAGACATTCAATGTTTTTCCGAAAATTTGTAGCATCTATTTCTTCATCCTCTTCAGATTTTTGATAACTTCAATCCCAAATCCATTGGAACATGAACCAAATTGCACTCACTCATACCCGATTCCTCTAAGATTTTAAGTGCATACGTTCTTTGATTCAAGGTGATCCCTTCTTTGTGTTGGTTTACTTCAATGCCAAGATAATATGTCAACTTTCCCAAGTCGCTAACCTCAACTTTTGTGGACATCTCTTCCTTGAACTCATCAATTATTTTCTATTTGTTTCGGTGAAAAAAGATCATCTACATAGACAACAATTAGTAGAATTTCTTGTGTCATTACCTTCCTATAAACCAATGGTTCCTTGGTGCAACGTTCGAATTCAAGTTCCTTGAGAACTTGGTTTAGCTTGATGTTCGAAGCTTTTGGTGCTTGATTTAGTTCATACAAGGCCTTCTTGCGTTTGTAAATCTTTTGTTCACTTCCCTTGACTTTGAAACCTTCTGGTTGTAACACATAAACAGTTTCCTTAAGTTCACCATTAAGAAACGCCGTTTTGACATCAAGATGATGAATCTCCCATCCATAAGATGCCGACAAGTTAATTAGTATTCGAATGGTTTCCAAGTCAAGCAACATGAGCAAACACTTCCTCATAGTCAATTCCATGTCTTTGAACATAGCCTTTAGCAACTAATCGAGCTTTGTACTTCTTAATGCTTCCATCAGAGTTTCTCTTGATTTCGAAAATCTATTTAAGTCTGATAGCTTTCATTCCATTTGGGAGTTCCACGAGATCCCACGTCTTGTTTCTAACAATGGATGAAATCTCATCTTCACAGGCAATAATCCATACTTTCAACTCCTTTACTTCACTAAAAGTTCTAGGTTCATCATCTAAATACAAAAGTAACCTTTCTCCTTCCTTTTCTGCAAGTAAAACATAGTCTTCAAGATGTTTTGGTTTAATGACTTGTCTTTGTGACCTTCTCAAGATTGGATTAGTTTCATCCAATTCTTCTTCGTTATGTGACCATTTCTCATTGGATTCTTCTTGTTCGTTCGTGACTCCTTGGTTGTTGCTTGCAGCACAAGTTTCATTAATTTCCCTTGAAGTAACCTCCTTTCCTTCGTTTCTAGTCACATTTTCTCCTTGATTTTCATGGTGAGTAAGTTCATATTGATACCCTTGTTCATTATTGTGCATCTTGTTGTTGGTTTTGCTCTAATTCTATCCTTTTGTTTCATCGAACACAACATCTCGGCTCAGACTACTTTTCGAGTAAGAGGATCAAACAATTGATATGCTTTTAATCGGGGTTTGGTTCCAAGATGAACAAGCATCCTAGATCGATCATCTAATTTCTTCAAGTGTGGTGTCTCAACTTTGGCATAGCCAGTACACCCAAAAACTCGGACGTGGTTGATGCTAGACGTTTTCCTTCTCAACATCTCATATGGTGTTTTCCCTTTTAATGCTCTTGTAGAAATTCGGTTAATAAGATATGCAGAATGTCTCACTGCTTCTCCCCACAAGTAGTTTGGAACACGCATATGTTTCATAATGCTTCTAGACATCTCCATGAGAGTTCAATTTCTTCTCTCTACAACTTCGTTTTGTTGTGGAGATATGGTGCCGTTAAGTGCCTTTTGATATTGTTTTCTTCACAAAAAATATTGAATTTATGAGATGGAAACTCTCTACCTCTATCTGTTCAAAAAACTTATATCCTTTCTTTTGATTCTTGTTCGACAATTTCCTTAAGCCACTTGAATTTCTTGAATGTTTCTACATTCTCCTTCAACAAAATTGTCCACATATATGAGAACAAGAATGTACCTATTTCCAGCAGCTGTTGATGGTGTTATTGGACCACAAAGATCTCCATGAATGAGCTCTAGACTCTTCTTTGCTCAAAATTTGGCTTGTGGGAAAACCTTTCTCGTTTATTTTCCAAGTAAGCAAGAACCACATACTTCTTTGTAAACACAAATCTGTGGAAGTCCTTTAACAAATCCTCCATTGACTATCCTCTTCATTGTTTCAAGATTTACATGCCCTAATCTCGAATGCCATCTACTTGATTCACTCAATTTAGTTAGATGCAATTGTGTGATATCCTTTATATCCATAAGTATCTTGTACATGTGGTTTCTACTACGTTTGGTGCTCACAATAAGCTTCCCATCTTGATCATGCATAATTAGATTGTCTCTTTTTAACCTAATATCACATCTTTCATCACTTTTTCATTCTCGTTTTGATCAACAAAAGAAATCAAACCTTTTCCTTTAATATCAACTCGTGAGTCATCTCCAAATCTCACATTTCCAGTGATGGTTTCATCGAGTTTAGTAAAGTACCTTCTATCTCTGGTCATGTGATTGCTTGCTCCATTATCGAGATACCAAGTATTGCTCTCTTGATTGTTGGTTTCGAATTTACTTGGTATGCAATCCTCTTCATTTAGAAACACAATTTCATGTAGAAATAAGTCATCACCTTCTTGTGTTTCTTGGTCGTTTTCATCCTCTTGTGTTTCTTCGATTTTAAGCAATCGATCAGGACACTTTGATACAAATAACCTTAGAGATATCAAAATCTCTGTTTTCCATTCCATGGTCTCTACCTCTAGAACTCGTTCGACCTCCACGGCCTCTTCCTCTCGATCCTTCGCTATAGTTCCTTGAATTGTTTTGTGTTTCAGAATACATCAACTATTTTTGATTGTTTTGAGGTTCTTCATCTTCGTCAAGGATTCTCTCTTCATAGGCCTTTAATCGTCCTGCTACATCCTCAAAGCATGCGATTTTAAGATCTAGAAGTTGCTCAAGAGATGCAACCGTGTGGAAATATTTCTTTCTAGGAAGACACTTGAGGAATTTTTTCACCAATTTTGTTTTTTTCAATTTTCTCCCCAAGAGAAGAGGACCTTGATGAAATAGTCGATAATTTTCCCACAAATTCATCTATTGTATCGGTTTATTTCATCTTGAGACGGTCAAATTCGGAAATAAGGGTTTGTAACCTAGCTTCCTTAATGCGTTTAGGTCCCAAATACCGAGTTTTGATAGCCTCCCATATACCTTTGGCCGTGTTTACTTCACCAACTTGAAGAATCATATTCTCCGGTATGGATTGGAAGAGAAGACCCAACGCCATGTTATTCTTCTTGTTTTCATCGATTTCTTTCTCAATTACCTCTCATACTTCATGTACATTAAGACATAACCTCGTCCTTATGGCCCAAACCGTATAGTTGGTTGAGGTTAACATCGGACATGCTATGGAGGAAGAGATTCCTCCCTCTTTGTTTTTCTTTGCGGGTATCAACACTTGCTCGTCTCCCATGTGACTAAAACCGTAATTACTCGATCCCTTATGACTTCTAAGGCTCTGATACCAATTGTATAACTTAGGAGTATTAAATGAAGATTAAAGAAATCACTCTTCTTTATTAGTTTAGAAAACTCAATGCAAAACCTAAACTCTCAAATCTTAATCTCTCAAAGGTATGCCACACATTGACATCTCCTTCTATAGGTTAGATAAGTTCCTTTACAATTAAGAAAACTTGTATTTTAGATAACTCTTAAAATATTTCATAAATCTTATCTAACCTAACTACCTAACTTTCTCAACAAGTCTTTGACATTAAGCTTAATCTAACACGAAAGATATATATACTTCAAAATTGTAATTTCCATGTCATATTTGGTTTGCTCTATCTGATTTATGATAAAAAGAAATTTCCTACGAACATTAACTGCCTTGTCTCTTGTGGTTTCAATGAAATTTTTTCTACCTTGCAAATTTTAAACAGTACTGTATATATTTTTTGTGTGTCAACTTTAGCCCTGGGCATATCGAGACGGGAGTCCTGTCTTGTCTTGCTTCCGTCCCGTAATTTCCGTCCCTTTTGGGAATGAGAATTATAATTTCCCATTTGGGTCCAAAAATAATATTCATACCGGTAAGGGAAAGGGTCGGGAATGGGTTCATGAATTCCCTGAATTCCCGTTAGAAATTTGTTTATGTTAACAAAATGGTAAAATATATTAGATTCAAATATTAGATATGTTTCAAATAGCTAAATCAAACCTATAACAATATTTGACTTAAATTTTTCCGAACCGTACAATAAATATATATGATTTAATATGGATATACTAGTGGTTTTGGTAAAAAATGATAATGTTTGGTCATTTAATTAAAAATTCAAACACTAATTTTATATTTTTGTATATTGAATATTGGTATACCATTTATACATTGTTATTTTTGTTATATTTATTATATAATTTAAAATAATACTCTTTGTTTTTTGATTACTCGTATTTCACAAACTATTTTCCGTACATATACCATAATTTTCCGATTTAGTAAAACTTTGGGAATAGTTCGGGAAGTAAATTTTGAGTTCCAAAATTCTCGTACCGTTCCTGATTCCCGAAATTTCCATCCCGTTTTGTAACGAGAATTATTTCGTAAGTAAATCTAATTTTCCGAACTAACCGTTTCCGACTCATTCCCGTAATTTCCCATCCTGTTTCCCATTATGCTCAGGGCTAGTAAATTTGGTTAGAAGTAAAAAAGAAAGAAAAGAGAAAGTCTATTCATGATAATATAAATCATGTTAGTTGATATAAAAAGTATGTTATGATTTTTGAAAATTTGTCAACTCCAAAAGCATTGTTGATTTTTAGTTAAGTACCATGATCATATTTTTTTCTTATATTTTGCATGTATTTTGTAGTTTCTCGAATGAGAAATTTGACTTTTAACAATATTAGCTGATTTTTTTTTCCTTCTCAAATAAGATGACGTGAAGCTATTTTAACTTTATTCATCCACTAGGTTTCAGATATTATATTTGTGATATTCGTTTGTTTTCTAGCTCGTAGGATCTTTTTGATTTTTCCTTTTGGTATTTTACCGAGTTTGAATAAATTATAATCCATTCATTTAGAATTTGAAAAGCAATGACTAAGAAATCTCAACGTTATCACCTCAGATTGGTACTAAATGGTAACCAATGATTATTAGCTGAATTGTGGAATCATTTTATTCAGCTCAACTTTTTTTTACGTTGGCTTAGTTGAACTTTTTTTTTGTCTTTTTATATTTCTTTTTCGGCAATAATTTTTTTTTAATTGTATTTCTTGTTTAAGACATTGAGAACTAGAACACATCAATCCAAAATATCTTATTTTTTATACTAAAATATTTTGCATGCAAAATTTGTAACATGTGGAAAGTGTTAATCTGCAATAAAACCAAGTATGAGACATACATAACAAAACTACTATTTATCTTCAAAATTTTTAAAAATAGAAAATATTAAATATATATCCAACTATATATTTCACTTTTTCTTCAATTGAAATTCTAACTCAACTTTTATTTACAACACACAAAAAATATATCAGTGGAAGAAACTGTGACAATGTTTCTAGTTATATGTGGTCATAACATGACACAACATCCAGTTGGTTTGTTATTTGGACGTGCACAAAAGACTGTTGGATACAAATTTAAATAGTGTCTAAAAGCATGCAGAAAATTAGCTGGGAGATTACTTAAGAAGCAATCTCCAGAGCAACTACGAGAAGTTCCTAGAGGGCTACGAGATGACACTCGTTACTGGTCTTATTTTAATGGTTTCATTGGTGCAATGAATGGTACCCATTGTACAATAATGGTGGCTGGTGCTAAAGCAACTCAGCCAGATTAAGCTACATTCCACATTTAGCCAGATTCAGTTACATTCACCTGTTACCATTTACACCCATTATCCATCAAAACAATTACCATTTTTATTATTTTTCTTGTACATTATAACTCTAAACTAGTATTATATTTGCGTTATAATGCGAGATTAAACTGTTTTGATTATTTTTTTAAACCATGTTTACTTAGATTGTTAGACCTATGTTGATATTTGGACTATTGTTTTCGAGATGTTATTTTAAAGCCCCAAACCCGAACCAAAATTGATCCGAATTTAAAAAAAAAACAGTACTTGAAAATATACTCAAATGAGTCCTAAAATCTATGTACCCAAAAATCAAACTCTGACCTGAATCAGAACAAAATCAAGAACCAAAGTTTATTGAGTTTTTCTATTAAATTTTTTAAAATTTTGAATTTTTATATATAAATATTCAAATCCGAACTTGACCTATACCGAATCAAACTATATCCAAAAAATATATTTGAAAAAGTCTTGAACTAAAATAACCAAAATGTCAAATTAGATAAATCGAACCCGACAAAATACCAGAATGTGTCCAAAATTTATGTATCCAGAAATTCAAATCCAAAATCATACCAAAACTGAATCAATAACCGATACATTTTTATTAAATTTTAATTTTTAGAGTTTTTTCATTAAATTTTTGTTAAGTTTTAATTTTTGTAAAAAAATCTGGAACTTGATGTTGTCATAGCCATTTTCGAGTGCTGATTGCAGTGCTCGATGAATTGTTAAAGCTTCAGCCATGAGAGGTGAAGAGACAACAAAAGTTCTCTCAACAGGGTTATTCAAAAGCACTATTTCACGTGAGAAATACCATCAAGACCCGTCAAAAGAGGTCTGAGCCCACATCAGACCTGTGTGGCAGTAGATTAATGTGATGGATGGGTTTTGCCGATGATTCTCTTTGAAGCCCACTCATTTGCATAAGTGATGGATCTGGTCATTATATCACTGGTTGAAGCTTGATGATTTCCAAAGACTCTTTAGTTTCTACTCTTCCATAAACTCCAACAAATCCATGGGCTGAAAAAACCCGCAACTCAAGCCTATTGGTGGTAAAGTGATGATTCACATAAGCAGTGTCCATGTTTCTTCGAAAAATCTTTCTTCCAATAGGAAGGTGAAGTTTTGAAGGGGAGGTGCTTGCCACACATCCTTCACAGTTGGATAGTGGAATAAGATATGAGTTATTGATTTGATTTTCGCACATGTTTTACATAAATAATAAGCATCATTAATCCTTGCATAGAGTTGTTCACCAACCGGCAGAGTTCCTAAAAGGCATTTCCATATGAGAGAAGCAATTTGAGGGGAGAGTTCCAGATTCCATGCCTTGGGTTTCCAGTTGAAATCAGTGTCAGGTATGTATCGTTAACTCTAATTTTCCTCCCTTAGTGAATGAGTGGTAACCTGATTTAGTAGTGTAGTTTACATTTGTATATGTTTCTCTTTGGCTCCTTTTTTATCGAGTTGAATGCTTATGATATATGGTTTCTTTGAGTTGTGGGAGGATTGCATCAATTTTCCCAAGGTGACATTCTGTTGTTTTAGATTTCACACTACAAGAAAAATCTACACTATTAGCGCGGATAATCTGCTATCATTGGTGTTACATAGTGTTATACTAAATACTATGCAATCGGCAACTATGGTACTACCAATACGATATCATTTTTTATTGCTATGATATGGTAAGATACAACAACAATATTTAAATACCCCTACTTACATTGTTATAGCATGTTTAGATTTAGTAAAAAAGTGATTACAATACGTATTGCATGATATCATAGGTCATTCATTCTATGGTAACAATTATATTATACCGTATTATAATTTTTGGTAGCATTTACATACGATGTAAGAAACTTTTCAAAATAGCTAATTTCAATTGATATCATAGATATAATATTATAACAATTTTCTTATGCCATCCTATATAGTTTTTAAAGATATTTATTGCTATTATATAGAACCTGTTATGCATTATATAAATTCGATTTACATTTTAAAATACACGTATTCGTTCAACATAACCCAAAATATATATCAGAAGATTAAACATACAAAACACATGTCTAAATCCAAACTACTAATAATAAGTTACAGACATATCAAAATATTCAATCTAAATTAACTTAGTCTTAAAATAATTGAAACTAGCTAATTTGGACCAAAGTTTCTTCATTCCTTGCAAAAAGAAATGTAATGTCTAAACTCAATTCCCTTTCAGCAAGATTAAAAAATCAAGACACAAGCATTACAACAACAACATCACTTATTCAGTTTACTAACTTCAAAAGATGACCAATTTATCCAATGACCATGCAATAGATGAACCAAGTGCATCTTTCATATACTCTATTTCATCTGATGGCCTTCAAACTGCTATATCATCTACTTTTACTGTGTCCACCCAAACTCTAGTTGTATTAGATCCCAGGCGAACAAAATGTACCTTTTGATCTGGGTCAATCAAATGCACATGTCCTTGGGACACAACGTGCTTTTTCCACCAATTTCCAGTAACTTGCACTTCTGATTTTCCTTATTAACTCCAATTCTATGTTTACGCTACCATGTTAAAATATGAACATCTTAATGTATGACACATAACAACCGAAATCAACTTCATAACATAATTAAAAAGATATATCGGAGATCTTCGAGTAAGGGATTGGAAAGCTAGTTTTTTTATAGGAGACTTGAGACTTGTCGATGCAGCTTTCTTAGCAAAAGTTTTTGAAAATGTTGCTGCAGATTTTGTGCACACTGGTGGAGATGTCTCAATTGGTGATTTAGAAACTATTTTTGTTGATTTTCCTTCTGATGACTTAACTGTCAACACAACATTCTGACTAGGAGACTTCTGACATGTTGGACATGTAATGTCTTCATACACAACTTTGGTTGCAAGCCATGCTACAAAAGACTTCATACAGTCCTCAAGATATGTCACATATATTGTAAGCCTCCATATAATACTTTCGGTATATGCACCACATCCACAAAAACTTTAACTGCATTCAGTCCTAGAGGTAGTTCATTAACCAACACCTTAAGTTCTTTTATATGCCAACGTCCTTCATCAACTACTATATCATCTGTAGAAAAATTTAGTAGTTTGCATTTGTTTACAGAATTTGTTCTTGGTCCCTGTCAACACACATTCAATCAACAATCAATGTATGTTAACTTGGTATAAACTTGTATAATGTTGAGTGATTCTATACACAATGTGCTTTACCATTGGTGTTTTGTCTTCTTGTTACCCCTTTTCAAGATTAACACGCTTTAAAGCAGGCCCTGCAATCATTTGTCAACAGTTTCCATAATAGTGGACATTTTAGTGGCAGGTCTCCAAAGGAAAGCACCTGGCATAATAGCAGTTTCAACTAGCACTTCAACATCTCAAGGGCCTAAGTGAGTGTCACTAATTATGTCATCTAGATCATCATAATTAGTACGCCCCTCAGTAACAGTATCTCATCACCATCACACCAATCAATCAAGACCCACTTTGGTTGTGATCTTTTTTCACACTCTAAACAATATTTAGTAAAATAGAAATATCAAACTATTAGTGAAAATTGTATTACGGGTCTCATATAAATGTCTCTATCAACAACTTTAAGTAGATGTCAATACTATTACCAGACTGTTATGGACCAGAAATCAACAAAGAAAGCATGATGTTTTCCTTCTGTATACACATATCAAGTGGCAAGTTGTAGTTTACCAACAAGACATGCCAGCAACTGTAATTTGTATTCTTCATGTTGGATGAATTAAATTCATTTGTTGAAATTCCAAGCCTTACATTCCTTTCTTCGACTGTAAAGGAAGGGAATTTGTCATTTATTTGATCCCATGTAATTGAATCCACCGGGTGACAGAGTTTTTCATCGCTGCTCTTGTTACTGAAATGTCACCTTAAATCTTTGGCCATTGTCTTAGACCTAGACATTCTCTTCAGACATGGGATTATCGGAAAGTACCGTAGTACTTTTTGTGGAACATCTTTCTTTACTTTGTCGGTGTAGATGTTAGTATTCCATCTTGAAGCCTTGCATTTAGGATAATATTCAATCCTCTTATTTCTTTCTGAATAGACAACAATCACTAACACAAGCATGAATCTTCCCGTAACTTACATCAAAGGATTTTTGAAATTCTTCACCTTGTATATTGATGTGTATAGTACGTTATCCTCCGGCAACATCACTAGCAACGTTTTAGCAGATCGTTGAAGCTCTTGTCAGACCAGGCATTCCATGTCTAGAGTATGAATATTGAGACAGTTGCCAACAACTTACTATGTCTAACACAACTTGGATATAACGGGTTTCCAGCATCTGCAAGCTTTGCTAAGAACTCGTCTTCTTTCTTGTCACCCTTTACAATCTCACTCATGTTAGACTCAGTACCAAATTCTTTATCCAACAATCAACAACTTCATAAAAACCTATAATCTCTTCATTACACTGAATTAGTATTCTTTCACCTTCTACCCCTAATTTCAATTCTTCATAAAGATACCAATCAGACTGCATCTTATACGCCTCATCCATTTCTCTCCTTACAAGATGATCAACTACTATACTATCTTAGTGATGATCTATGTTACAATAGTCAATATATGGACATATAATCATATGTTAATCTCTCATAGCCGCATCCACTGCCCATACAAAATTTGATGCCCCTCTCCAGTAAGATAGATCAGCTCTTCATTATAAAACTAAAAGTAAAAAAAACAATGAAGTGACAAACCTCTATTGAAACATAACCTATATAACTAAACTACATATCTGCAAAGATTCACCCAATCCTTGTGCACCATTATATGGTCTAAGCTTAAATTAAACTAGACCAATTAATGGATGATTCAAGTTCTTATAGCAACAAAATGTATATAAACAAAACTCAATAATACAAGGTCAAACCAAATCAGCAGACTACGTTAAACACATAAACATGAAATTACAGAGAACAGAACATATGCATCAAAATTGAACTCACCAACACTTGTGAAACTAAATTATATAATGAGTACAAGATTATTCAGAAACGAATGCATCAAGTGTTTCAGTAACATATGCATATTTGATAAGCATTCTATCGGATATTTGATATACATATTTGATAAGCATATATGTATATACATATTTGATAAACATATACATATATTTTTCAATATCTTATATTAACATATTTAATATTGTAATCTACTATATGTATCTAACAACACAAAAAACCCTATGTGTATAGAATAGAAGCATCTTATAGAATGTTTGTAAGCAACACTTAATAATTTTCAAATACTAATCGTATCTAACATAAAAATTCAGCAATAACCAAAAAACAACATAATGAAAACATTGTTCATTTCAATCAGACAGTAACAAGGTCAGAAACAATATTAAACATATTGAAAATATATGTATGACAATAACATAATGAGAAAACTTGTTTAGGAGAATACATACACATCACAAGTTTTGGAAACCAAATGAGTCAAGTAAAAGCATAATAATCATGTTAGAAGACATATAAATATGGTAGTAATATGTCTCTGATAGGAGCCAAGGAAAAGCTTCAAACTCTCAGTATTAAACACATCAACACTTGCAAAACAAAATTTAGTGAATTAGTAAAATGTTATCTAGTGATGAATGCAATAGATATAAAGAGAAAAGACATGTCACAGTTTATTTCTATAAGACATGATAGGAAGAAGGTAGTATATTTCTATCAAATTATAAGCAAAGTTATTGTTTTATTTTTTTCAGGATGAACAAGCACATATGCGTTTATTATAGTTTGGAAAACAATATAAACATTAAGGAAATCCTTACTAATAGATGCATAAAAGTTCAAACTTGTCAATTAGATTTCATTCTTAAAGAGATAAACTTTATATCAAAATCCTAATAAAGATTCAAACAAGTTAATCTCATAAACTAAGCAATTTCAAATGAATCTCAGAATAACTAATGAATTAATCAGAATCTCTTAACCAAAAATTATGAAACTATACTCTAGCAGAATTGTCTCAATAGCTAAAATGATTCACACAAAAATGAACAAATATCAACTTTCTATTAAACTAAGGAATACCAAATGCATCTCAGAAAACCAATGAACTAATCACAAAATCTCTTAATCGATATGTATGAAACTACACTCAAGCAAAATTGTTTCTTTAGCTCAAATGATCACAGGACAAATGAACAAATATCAACTTTCTAGTAAACTAAAGAAAACCAAATGAATGTCAAAATAACTAATGAACTAATCTCATAATCAATTTAGAAATCAGAACTTCTTTTAATCAAAAACTTATAAAACCATTCAAGTATCTAAGAATCTCAAATTGCTCTTATACAAAATCGATTCACAGAGATTATGTTACATGTAGTCACACAATTGCAAAGAATATGTTGCTTAAAAATATCAGAAATCTTAAATCCAAACTTCACAAAGAATAATATTGCTCATAGAAGCACAAGATATAACTAAATTTAGAAGACAAAAGAATAAGATACTTGCCTTCGACTTGAGCTAAAATCTGACAAAAATCGCCAAAATGGAGGACAACAACGATGGTGGTGGTTACGGAAAACAACAATAATGGCCATGAGAAGGTTAATGCATAAATGTGAGATATATATATATTTTGGTAAGAGAGAGGATTCAAAATTCTTCAACTTTTTTTTTGGAAAAGGAGAAGAAATGAGAGAGAAGGAGATGAAAGTGTAATTTCACTAAGTGTCGGCAGAATAAGTGCTTTTCATTTCCCACTCAGTGTAAAACTAGTATTAGTGTTTTATATCAATGTCAACTTTTTTGTAGAGTAAGCACATCTGTAACTATGAGAATTTCCTGCTTTCTTTTTTACAGGCCCAAAGATATGCTTCTAATTCTTTGATTCATTTTATGAAGAATTATGCTGTGGACCTTCAATTTTGTGATGATTATATCTCAGCTCTTATTCTTGATGAAGTGCTTACAGATGCTTCTCCTCTTTGGTAGAACTTTGTTCTTGGCCATTTTATCGGTAATCGACCTCATATCGGCTCTGTTCATGTTGTAGTTAATAGAATATGGCAATCTCTTAAGAAAGATCTTCAAATTGATATCAATTTCATTAGCTCCAATGCAGTTTTGTTCCAAATTGATGATCATGTTGTGATAAATCGTGTTTTGAACCGTAAATTTGGCATATTGGTGATATTCCTCTAGTTGTTTGTGAATGGAACAAAGATACTGATCTCTTCTCCTTGCCCATGTGGGTTGATTTCTCAAATGTTCCTGGTAAGTTGTTTTCGTACAAGGGTTTGAGCTATCTTGCAAGTCATATTGGTACTCCTATTAAGCTCCATCCTTCTACTGAAAGATGTCTTTGCTTGAATGTTGCTTGGGTTTTTGTTGAAGTTACTCTTCATCACTCTCTGCCCACTAAGATTTCTCTGCATGAAGGTTCTTTTCCTACATTTCAGATCCCAGTTTTATATCCATGGCTCCCTCCTCGCTACTCTGATTGTTTGAAATGGGGTCATTTATCTCAGAACTGTAATTCTTATACTACTACTGCTATAGTTCCTTCTTCTACTCAGCAATGTTTGAATTTTGTTACTCTAGTACCAATTTCCACTATTGATCCTATTTTGGTCAACTCATCAATTGTTCCCTCAGTTGAACAATCTTCTTTGGTCGGTACAGAGTCTCTTCCTATGGTTAATGCTGCAGTCTTGTCTTTGGCTACAAATGAGAATTCATCCCTGGTTGTTACTGAAAAGTCGTCCTTGGCTGTTACTATGAATCCTTCCATGGATATTGTTGAAATTTTGACTTTAGCTACTACAGAAACTTTACCTATAGTAAGTGGCGAGAAGCAATTTTTGGTGAATACTTATTCTCAGAATTTGACTAGTTCTTTTTCTGCTCCAAACCTGATTTTTCAATCTCCAAATGTCTCTACTGTAAATTCATTATCTTTAGTGGACTTCCTAGTTTTATCTAAGCATTCTTCTAGTGCAAACAAATGGAAAACTGATTGTAGCAAAGGTTCCAGCTTTTCTTCTCCCAGTAAGAGTGTATCTTCTCAAGTTGACAATTTGATTTCTATGCCAGAACCTGCATCTCCTTCTCGTTTTCAAGTTCTGGAATCTCTTCATGAAGAAGGAGAAATTTCTAGAATCTGATATACCGGAACCAAAGGACTCTCAGAGATCTAAGCTTCATGCTAAATCTCTACGTAAACCTACTACAAATCTAAGGATTTTATCTCTTCTATATCAAAGAAGGCTTTCTCTCATAAGCTATGATGTCGTTTTTCTTTTGGAATTTGCATGGTTTTAATAATCCGCACAAGCATGCTGCTATTAAGAAATGGATAAGTGATTGTAAACTGTGTTTTGGTATTCTTATTGAGATCAGAGTTCAACAAGACCATTTTCACTCTATAAAGCTATCTCTAATTATGATCATTATCGCCTTGGTCGTATTTGGTTTTCTTATAGAAATGGTGTTCTCGTTACTCTTCTCATGCTTAGCGCTCAACATATTTCCTATGGAATTCAATTTGTTGCTTCGGAAACTTCTTTCATATTTTCTGGTATCTATGGTTCCAATTTTGAAGTGGATAAACGTCACCTTTAGGATGAACTTCGTAGTCTTCATTCTTCCTACAGTCACTTGAATCTCCCTTGGATTCTTCTTGGAGACTATAACAAAATCCTATCTTCCAGCAAGCATTCTAGATCTTCTAATTATCATTTTGATCATCAAGGAGTGCATCGCTTTCAAAATTTTGTTTCAGATTGCTCCTTTTCGGATTTGGCTTTTTCTAGCCCAATCTTTACCTGGTGAAACAAGCAAAGTGAAGATCCTATTGGGAAAAAGTTAGATCGTACTCTGGTCAGTTCTAACTGGCTAAATGTTTTTCTTCTCTCACATGCGGTTTTTGATATGGGTGCTATCTCGGATCATTCTCGCTGTGTGACCTTATCAGTTCTGCAACTTCCTTGTTGACCATGAGCTGTTCTTACCAATTGTTCAGTCTATTTGGGATCAATCTCTTCCTTTGTTCCCTTCAATATCAGATCTTTGCCTTTTTCATCGAAAACTTAAACTTCTAAAACCTGATCTCCACCATCTTAACAAGACCTATTATGGTAACATTCCTTCTTGTACCAAATCTGCATATGAAGAACTTTGTAATGCGCATGATCTTGCCCTTAGAGATCCATGTTCGCATTCTTTTCAAGCTGTTGTTGATGCTACTTCTCTTTGGCATCATTGGATTCACATTGAAGTGCAATTTTTGAGGCAGAAATCGAGGGTTAAATGACTACAATCATGTGATCAGTTTTCTACTTTTTTCACAAAGTTGCTCAATCTCAAGCTTCTAAGAACTCCATAAGAAAACAGAGGACTGCTTCTGGTGTTTACACTACGGATTTAGATGAGATTAGGAATGAAATTGTCTCTTACTTCATGAACTTTCTGCAATCAAACCATTATGTTGCTAGTAACTCGCAGCTCATCTCCTCTCTAGTGGATAATCACTATTCAGATGCTATGGCTTCTAATTTGGTCATACCAGTCACTGATTTTGAGATTAGAAATATGGTCTTCTCCATGCTTTTAAATAAAGCTCTTGGCCTGATGGCTTTACAGCCAAAATTTTCAATTATGCTTGGAATATAATGAGCAACGACTTCATTATTGCTGTTTAGTCTTTCTTTTTGTGCAGTTTTCTTCCCTCTGGAATTAATGCCACTGTTCTTACTTTAGTTTTTAAGCATTCAGAGGCTGATTCTATAAGTGACATTAGGCATATTTCCTGTTGCAACTTTCTCCACAAAGTGATTTCAAAAGGCTTAGCAAACAGGCTAAAAACTATCCTCCCTCTTGCGATTGAGCTCAACCAAAGTGCATTTGTTAAGGGACGTTTGCTTCTTGAAAATGTTTTATTGGCCACTGAACTTGTCAAGGATTATCATAAAGGTTCTAACCAGTCGTTGCATTAAATTTGATATCACCAAGATTATTGATACTGTTGATTGGACTTACATTATTGATGTACTCAGTGCAATGAAATTCTCTCAGCTCTTCATCTCCATTAATGGTTAACTTGAGGGATTTTTTTCAAGCTCAAGAGGGCTGAGACAAGGTCGTTCTCTTTCGCCTTATCTCTAAGTTATTTTGAGTAATATTCTCTCAAACATGCTTAACAAAGTTGCTGCAAAATCTATCTTTTGATATCACCCTCTCTTTTGTGACTTACAGCTCACTCACTTGAGTTTTTTAGATGATATCTTAGTGTTTATTGATGGCTTTCCCTCTTCTTTAGCGGGTCTTCTTGGTGTTTTATATGATTTTTCTTGGTGGTTTGATCCATCTAGACATAAATGTTGTTGTTCTACAAGCTGATTTTTCAATTGATTCACTTCCGATTAGATATCTTGGTATCGCTTGACAACTAAATATATGACCAAGCCGGATTATGAGCCTTTGATAGCAAAAATCATATCCCACATGCTTTCTTGGACGGTGAAATTCCTTTCATATGCAGGATGGCTTCAATTGATTAAGTTATTTGTTACCAGTATATCTAACTTTTGGTGTTCTATTTTTTGGTTACCTAGTCGGTGTCTTAAGGAAGTGGAAAATTTATGCAGTGTTTTTCGCTGGTGTGGTTCCCCTAACATTTCATCCAAAGAAAAAGTATCTTGCGATGATAGTTGTTTCCTTAAAAAGTGAGGTGGTCTTGGACTGCAAAGGTTAAGTGATTTGTCTCGAGTTTTTGCGTTCCACCTTATTTGAGGTTTATCTCTTGTTTGAATTCGCTTTGGATTTCTTGGACTCGCCATTATCTTCTTCGCTATTCTTCCTTTTGGGATGCTAAACCATGTTCTCGAGGTTCCTGGATTTGGTACAAGCTTTTGAAGCTGAGGGATCAAGCTTTCGATTTCACCAAGGTTCAAATCAAATCCGGTTACAAAGCCTTCTGTTGGTTTGATAATTGGACTTCTTGGGGCAGTCTTCTATCAATTTCTGGAAATGCTGGAACTTGTTTCCTTGGTCTTAACCGTACAGCTCTGGTAGCTGATGCAATATCTGGCTTTGATTGGCGATTTCGTCATCTTAATGGTGCTCTAGTCTCCCAACTCAATGCAATTCATCTGTCCATTCCAGATTCAGGTGATATCTATCTTTGGCATCATAACACTAATGTCTTCAAAACTTTTTTCTCTGCCAAAATGACTTGGGAACGAATTCATTCTAGAAGACATACTAATTCTTGGCACAATCTGGTTTGGTATGCTTAGAGTATTTCTCGTTTTTTTTTATTGGCTTGCTGTCAAAGATAGACTCTCAATAGGGACTCGAATGCATAATTGGGAAAGACATCAACCTTGTGTCTACTGTACTGACCCTTTTGAGCCTCGTGATCACCTATTTCTCGCATGCCTTTTTTCCATCTCAGTTTGGTTTGGATTATGTAGCTCTCTCCTTGACTCTTCCATAAACCCAGACTAGTCGGATACTCTCCACTCTATCATGAATCTAAATCACAGCTCCCTTGATAAAGTTTTACTTTAAACGTGTTGGTACCAGGCCCAAAAGCCTGAAGAGGCCCAATAACGAAGAACAAGA
>OVBA01001158.1:0-48242 GCA_900406435.1 Lepidium aucheri
GACGTGGCATACCATGACAAGACTGATTTTGAGTTCAGTCATACAGAAAAACGGAGCCTACAACATTGGAGAATGGAGAAGCTCATTAACCCGAATACAATCTATTTTCAGGTCATAGCCAAGATCAAGAAGAGTACCTAAGGTGGGAAAGGAATATGGAAGAATGGTTACAATCAATACAAATCCTTGAGGAAGAGAAACTAACCTATGCCATAGATGCACTCACCGGACCAGCTTATGAATGGTGGAAGCAAGAAGAGGCTGCCCAAGTATTCTATGATAAACCAATCCATACATGGGAAAGCTTTAAGTTGGAGATATATGAGGAGTTTGTGAAGAATAACCTAGCAAGAAACCATTCTTGTTCAAGAAGAGAGTCACATGCAAAACCAAAGGCAACAACTCAAACCACAACGTCAAAATATAAAACTAAGCACAAGCATGTGAAGCAAGCATCATCAAAGCTGAAGAAGAACGTTTCCTTGCTATCAAATGGACTGAAAACAGAGCAAAAACAGAGCAGCCACGCACCCAAGAAGAAGTTCCAATCTGCTGTAAAGATACCAATGCAATATGCAAGAAACTGAAACAAGACATTGATGTCTCTAGCTCTATTACCTTGCAAAAGCGACTAGCAAAACCATACCAAGGTAAGTTCTCCAATTCTGGTAAATTTAGAAATCAGACATGTTATAGGTGTCATAAGAGAGGACACTTTGTTGCAACTTGTCCATTTAAGAGGAAAACATTAGTAGAAGAGAAAATTGGATTATCGAAAAAAAGTGATAATCAATCTGTTTTGTTAAATTCCAATTCTAGTATAATGCACTTGTCTTTGTCAAAGGGGAATTGCTACAGGTGTAAGAGAGAAGAAGGAGCTTGGTAATGGCTTAAGTACAATGGAGAAACAACTAGAGCCCCATTCACAAGTTCACACTCAACAAAAAGCAAATGGAAAAACAAAATGTGACATAAGAGGTCTCACAGAAGAGGCTACTTTGCTGCCAAAGGAAGCCAATATCAAACCATGGAGAGGAGTAATTGCTTCCTTACTGATCAATGAGGAACCACCTTATGCAAAGACAAACCTAAAAGTCGAGTCTCAACACACACATGATACCCAAGGTAAGAATTTAAGCCCTCATATGATTGAAAAATCTAACTTGACTTCTCTCTATGTAGATCATAAAGTTTTGAGGACAAAACCTTTTGAAGAGGGAGGGTATGATGCGGTCATCAAACCAAATCAACCAACAAACTCTCAAGCTGCTGAGCCGGACTCAAGATATGGACTTCAACAACCTTCATCCATTCACCATGAGGACATACGAGCACTAATCAAGACTTTCCAGATGATCCAAAGAGAACCAAGCTACAAATAACCTTGTTTCAAAAAGTCAACTTTTCAAGGAGTAACGCAGAAGAAGAATCAGCTCAAAAGGATTTTATATGAAGATGATATTGAAGATACAAATTGGAAGATCTTCAATAGACTCAATGGAGATATACGACCACTTGTAAATTCATTCCAGCCAAACGACGACGAATCAAGCAACAAGAAAAGATGTTTTGGATTCTTTACTCACCAAAGAACAGAAAAAAATCTGATTCATCCCAAATTCGCTATGGTTTAAAAGATATCCAAGTACAAAGTTTGGCAAAACCTTCTTGAATTAGACATGAAGGCGGTTATTGAAGGTTTCCCACCAAACCAAGAGGAATTAAGGTATGAACCAACTTGGTATGAAATCTAAATTCATCAGAGGATCAGGGAAAATCGGATTCACATCATTATCAGTTTTGATGTCCAAGTTATTGAGTTTCTAAATCGGAAGATGCTACACTTGCCTTATTCGGAAGCTCATGGATTCAATCAGCTACAAACAAGACTTTGACGACCAGGAGAGACATCCTAGCATTCAGGAGACACATCTAACCATCCAGAGATGTCAGCTACCATCTTACAATGCACCAGCGACCACAGGATCAGGCGGATCCTCTTGTTTTTATACTTACCATATTCAGATGTATTCACACTTGGTGCTATTAATCACCAACGGCTGTATCACCAAGACTTCTGCACTTTGGACAACTTCAATGATGACCAGAATGTTCCAGAGAAGCTCACCTGGTATTCAAGAGATGTCCAAACTAACCAGATACAAAGGAGGCTGCACATCCCTTATTTTGCCCGATTTGCTCATTATTATCTAACGCCTAGTTTTTTTAAGTTTTTGATTTTTTTCTTGTTTTAGGCCTTAGAGCCGTTGTCTTTGAGCCTATAAGAGCTCATTTTCATTTCATTGTAAACCAAACTTTGATCCTTGATTTAATAAAGTTTATCATTTCACTTCAAAGATCGAGTTCTTTGTGTTAGTTCATTAGAGTCATAGGTGAATTTCTTTGTTCTCTTTTGTTCAGACCTTCAGATCTTAAGTGTGAGAGATATTTATGTTCTATTGGTCTGCGAATTAAGATTGTTTGAGTGATTCAAACATTTTTGTTCGTCCATTGATTGAGCGAGTCAATCACTTCATCTTCATCACAAACGATTTCACAAAAAAATACCTAAAACTTCCCTTTGTCTAATCTCCACCACTCCTATCCTCTAGAAACACTCTTGGATTTTGTATCATTGCGGTCTACCGGACGCTATCTCATGGGAGAAACGACAAGTTATACTTCATATTGAGCTGGCAACTTGCATGCCAGAGTCTTCATACTGTCGACACGTATTCACGGAGGAACTGAGGTGGCTTGACGATCATCTCTAGAACTTTCATACGGGCCTTGTGTTTAGCCTTTTCTGAATCACAACGTTATCGTGTGTTGTAACAGGGCCCATTAAGGCATCTCTCTTTTTAATAAAATTATGAAGATAACAAAAAAAAATTCCAGTTTTTTAAATAATAGTATCACATTACTTACCATTAAATGATAAGGTATCATTACCATCAAACTATTAATTAAGGTTTCTAGGCATGCAAATTGTTAAGATAACATTAAAGTATAGATAATTTACTGAAATATACGTGAAAATTATTTAAATAAATAAAATTTTAAATATTATTGGAATAGTTTTTGAAATTTATAATATTTTAATTTGCCTTTTTTTGATGAATAAATAAAAAATAATTACAAAACTGCCATTAATAAAATATGTCATGTTAGCTGTCAGGTGTGATGAACGCTACTAAACTAAATAAATGCAACATAAACGAGTTGATAAAACTTTAGTATAGTTGATCGTTTGATAATGTAGTGTATGGTAAAGTTACAGAAAACCCATGGTTGAGTTCGTGTTCTTTGTAATCAAGTTAATAATGACTCATAGTAAAGTTCAAAGTAAGATTATATAGAGTATGGAAGAGTTCATTATCCTCGTGGAAATGTAATTTGTTCCCCTTGGTAGAGTTGAATGTAAGATAATATAGTGCATGGTAGAGTTTGTTTTCTCTGTGGAACATGTACTTTGTTACCTTTAGTAGAGTTGATTAAACAAAAATGTAGTGTATGGTCAAGTTACAGATGACCCATGGTAGAGTTTGTTTTCTCTGTGGAACATGTACTATGTTACTATTGGTTGGTTGATCGTAAGAAAAAGTAGTGTATGGTTAACTTACAGATGACCCATGGCAGAGCTCATTCTTCACTTTGGTAGAGTTGATAGTAAGATAATATAGTGTATGATAGAGTTCTTTTGTTCCATAGTTGAGTTCTTTTGTTCCTATAATCGAGTTAAGATATTATTCATGGTAGAGTTAGTGATGGAAACCTACTCTTCTTAAATGATGAATTTACCCCTAAATTTTTACCTCACTTGCCGCTTTCCCACTTGTCTTACTTAATAAATAACCCCATGTGAGCTCCATTGATGGTCATTGAAGCTCCATTTTTTCTCAAACTCCAGAATCTATGGATAAAATTGTTTTGGTGTTTGGAAGCTGGAGTTTTAACCAAAACCAGTGATTTTTTGGTGGGCAACACTTACGGCTGTCGGATCATACAGATTGACAAAGATCTTAGTTATGATTATTTTTGCGGATGGTGTATAAAGATTTCGGTTTGAGTGAAGAAAGTTATGAGGTAAAATTAAGCTACATGTCAAATCTATTCATGCAATCACTACCTTAAGATACTCCCCCTATCTTTGTAAGTAACGAAAGGCAATTAAATTTGTTTGTGCAACAATTTCGTAAACAAGCAATTCGTCTTTGTGTAGAGATTTCTATTAGATCTCGTGTTTCAGAGACATTCCGTGAAGAAGGTAACTATGATGGGGATGGCAGAGTTCATTCTTAGTTCAAAAACTATGATTCAACGTTTGGTAAAGTTAACGCACGTTATGGTAGAGTTGATCTTCTAGAGATGCTCCTGAATGTAGTAGAGTGGATATGGGGGTAGTACAGAAGTTGTGAAAGACGAATCTGAACATGATGATGACGAAGATGCGGAATTCAGATTTGACTACTGCGATGATATGGATGGTGCAAGCTCAGATGATGAAGAGTACATTAGTGTGCGTAGGAAATCGAAGAAAGAAGAAAAGAAAAACATCTCCAGGAAAACAGAGGAGCTGGGGTTCTATGCTGAGTATTTGGACATAGAAATGTCGCCACTAGAATTGGCGGTCGGGCAACGATACTCATCGAAAAATGAACTCACGACGAGGTTGAAGATTCTGTCGGTAGTACAAAGGTTTGACTTCAATGTTGTGGCTTCATCAAGATTAGTGTTGGATGTGAAATGTTGGGTACCAAACTGTCAGTGGAGAGTGCGAGCTTCATGTATTAACAATAGTGCTTGTTTCTTTGTTTGGATTTATAGTGTAGTACACAATTGCTCTATAACAGAGAGATCAGGTCACGCACCCCAACACCTGCCAAAGTTCTAGGACAGTTGTACATGGAATTCGTAGGTTGTATTTGGCCTTCTGTTCTAGCTAATCATGTCGCTGATTCACTGAACAAGCGATTCGGTCTGAAGGTAAAATTGCTATATGATGGTCGAGTTTACATGTTGTTAAGTGGAGTTCATTTTATTTAGTGGAGTTCATGATGGTATAGTTTAGTCGAGTTCATGATGGTATAGTTTAGTTGAGTTCATTTGATTACATGTTGTTTAGTTGAGTTCATTTGGTGTAGTAGAGTTCATAATACATGATGGTATAGTTGGTGTTGTCACCGTTCTGGTTTAGTAGAGTTCATTTGGTTTGTAGAGTTCATGATACGCGATAGTATAGTTGGTGTTGTTTCTGGTCTTGTTTAGTAGAGTTCATTTTATAAGGTATTTTTGCAATTATTTACGTAGCTGAAGTACTGGAAGGCACACTGTACTCTAAAGCAAGCACGTGCACTAGCTTCAGGAACTTCTAAAAGTAGTTTCGAAAAACTTTCGTCGTACTTTTTTGCTATTAAAAGAGCAAATCCCGGAACATCTATCAAGCTTGAAGTAGACGGACAAAATAGGTTCAAGTTCCTATTCATAGCATTCGATGCAAGTATTAGAGGATTTCCATATATGAGAAAAGTTGCTGTTGTTGATAGTACCTTTTTGCAAGGAAAGTATAAATGTACTCTTCTAACTGCGACCATGCAAGATGGTAACTTCAACATATTTCCTATGGCTTTCGGTGTGGTTGATTCCGAGAATGATGAGTCTTGGGAATGGTTTTTCAGACAGCTCAACCGTTTTATACCTGATGATAAAGAACTTGCCATTATATCATATGGGCATAAATCCATTGGTGAAGCCATAAAGAATGTGTACCCACTTTCTTCTCGGGGAATTTGCACCTACCACCTACGTAAAAACATTTTGTCAAAATTTAGAGGGGAGAGAGTCCTTTAAGTTGTTCAAGAAAGCTGCCACGCATATAGGGTTGACGAGTTCAACACTATCTTTGGTCAAATTGAAGCTTTAAATCCAAGACTTCATGTGTACTTGCAAAGAGCTGATGTTCAGTTGTGGAGTCGAGTTTATTTTCCTGGAAATAGATACAATTGTACAACATCAAACATAGCAGAATCAATCAATCATGTGTTATCCCAAGCAAGAACTTTTCCGATTGTGCAGCTAATAGATGTAATTAGGGAAATGTTAACCCATTGGCTCGCAAAGAGGAGGAAAAATGCTAGTCTCATGACCACTGTTCTAACTACAGCAACTGAAAAGCTCCTAAAGGTATTACATTTGGTGTTTGGTAAGGTTTAGTAAAGTTTGAAATGCTGCATGATAGAGTTCATACTTTGTTGGTGGAGTTCATACTTTGTTGGTAGAGTTCATACTGTGTTGGTAGAGTTCATACTCACTTGATAGAGTTCATACTTTTATAGTTGAGCTTATTTTCTTTGTCTAATTACAGAGTAGGATTGACAAAGTTAGGCAGTACAATGTGCAATTCATAGATGAACACCAGGATGTGGTATCTAGATCAACATCTTCTTACTTGGTCAGTTTGGTAGAAAAGACGTGTTCTTGTAGGCAGTTTGACATAGAAAAAATTCTTTGTGTTCATGCCGTTGCCATTGCTGATGCATGGATTCGATCTATAATCGAAGTTACTCATGCCTATAATCACACGAGCTACTTGTAAAACGCCTACTCCAATCGTATAATGCCAAGGGATGTAGCTATTCCAGTTCGGTTGGATGTGAGCCATAAAGTATGTAATCCGTCCCACGTATGTCAACAAGCAAGAAGGCCAAAGAAATCTAAATTTAAAATCTGGTTCGAGTGTTCGAGAGAGGCAAAACGACCAAGAAAAGTTTTAGCTTGTTCTAGATGTAAAGAACTAGGTTACAATGGTCGTACATGTAGTGAAAACGTATAATCTTGAATATCTCTACTTGCTAAATTTGTACTCTTCAATATATGAATTTTGTGGTTTAGAAGAGTTCTCACAAGCATGGTGGAGTTGATACTGATGTTGGAAGAGTTGATAATGATGTTGGTAGAGTTCGTACTGTTGTTGGTAGAGTTGATACTGATTTTAAATTAAGAACACAATAATGTTGGTAAATTAGAGGTTTCATTAACAAAAAGTGTTGATAGTAATACTATCGAAGGACCAAAGCCAAAAAGTAATTATTGGTCCTTCAAGAGTATAAAAGAGACATGTTATAAAAACTCTACCAGCCTAATACCCTAAATCCCTACCAGCCTAAGACCCTAAAACCCTAACTGTACCACTGTAGGAGTAAGCCGTGGGAGGCTGAAACGAGGAGTGCCTTATCACACAATTGTCGCGGACTTGGATCAGTGTATGCAATAGTCTCCTCCACAGGAAGTTGTTCTCTAAAGTCAATGATGTATTTGAGGCGAGTGAAGGTAATGTAGTCATCAGTCAGTCCCTCAAAGTTTCAACCAAGGCTAGACACTCGATGAACTTCATGCAGTACACGCAACAATCACCTGATAGTCGATTACGCGGAATGCCTTCACTACCCATGATATTTTATAGGTAGCCGCACTAACATGTTGCGCATCTCCGATGGTGAAAAGTGTTTGATCATCTTTGGAATCATCACGGCGTAAGGCCTAAAAGAAATGAATAGAAGAAATGAATAGACGGAACATAAGTTATACGAATAATTAGCCCCACACGAACTATACCAAACTACCAACCAACTCTACCAAGAACTTTCAACCAACTACATGGAACTAAAAACTATACCAAACTACCAACCAACTATACTAAACTAAGAACTAACACTACCAAGATGTGCACGAACAATAGCAAAAAAAAAACCAACTATACTAAACTAACAACTAACTCTACTAAGATGTACACGAACTATACCAAACTACCAACCAACAATACTAAATGAACAACCAACTCTACAAAAATGTAAACGAACTATACCAAACTACCAACCAACTATATTAAATAAACAACCAACTCTACCAAGATGTACACAAACTATACCAAACTAAGAACAACTTTGCTTACCTGCATGACTGGTGAATTGCAGAAGTCGAGACGATACTTGGGTCAGGATCGTAAACTCGAATCTTTCCTTGTAACAAATCAACCTCTACAGCCACCCAATAGTTGTTGTTAATATTGTGAGGAATGTAAAGCGTATCTACGTCTCGCATCCATTGCTTGTTGGTGGCACAGAATATAGGCATGATTTCATTGAAGAGGTCTTTAAACCTATTTGTCCAGATGAAAGTCGACTTCTTTCCAACAAAATCTCTCTAGTATTTTTTACACCAACATCCACAAAATAGTGGATCGAGGAAAGCAAGCCGAGTACTTCTGAAAGGATTGGGAGTTTGCAAAGATCTTTGCCGGAAAAGATTCATGCCGGCTGACATATGCTACAAAACAAAAAGTGAAAGAACTCTACTATTTAATGAAAGAACTCTACCAAACAATAAAGCAAAAAGCGGAACAACTCTACTAAACATGGACTAAGCTACACCATAAAGTGAATGAACTATACTAAACTTCAAGTTAATAAACTCTACTAAACCACGGTTAAGTTAATGAACTATAATAAACTACATCATATAAGCGAATGAATTATACCAAATTATGAGCTAACTATACCAAACTACGAACGCACTATACCAAACTACGAGCGAACTATACCAAACTATAAGCTAATGAACTCTACCAAACCATAAGATAGAGAACTCTATGAAACTAATAACTCAAGCTTACGAAATCGTGAAGCCACTCATATTGATCGATAGGCCACTTCTCTTTTGGCAACACCAACCGGAGATAGAAATCCGCCATTGGACTGGACACACCATAGACGGTCATTTGCCTATAGATATATTGTAAATATCCCTAAAAACATGAGAGAGAGGATGGTTAGATATATTGTTAAATAAAGGGATGAAGATATTGCTTATAATTCGTGCAACACATAGTCACGTAGTCGAAGCACTGAAATTTTTGGAATCGGCCCAAAAAGATCAAATATACAAGTTTCTACTTACTTTAATCCATAACTTACAATTGAGTACTTTGGATCACAATAAAGGGAAAGAGAGAGAGATAAATCTCAATTACCATAAGGTTATCGCTTTTCTCCACAATGTCTATCTCGAACATCCAATCAACTTCATATATCTTCAAATTGCATATATTTTCAGCAATCTCAAGACCTCATATTCTCAGATCTATCATTTGTTGTTTCCTATTCAAATATTTCAATAACCAAAACACACACCAAAAAAAAAAAAAATCAATGAAAAATGACTGATTCTTACAATCTATCCACCATCTTAGGAGAGATCAGTTGTTGCTTCTCCTTCACAAGCTGGTGTAGCCTTGAGATTAAATTAAGATTTGTGACTTCTAGAAGAGAAGATTGGAAAAGAACATTGAGAAGGAGATCAGAATTTTGAATATTAAACGATGTTCTTCTCAAAGGTGAAATAATCTAGACGAGTTGAGAAGAATTGGATGTTGAAAGTTGAAGCGACAATGGAACATTTCGAGTATTGAAGTCTTTGTTCGTGAGAATTCAAATTTGTAGTCCAACTCAAGTTCTCAGTTTATTTTTTTCCATGAATATGTTGCTTAAATTTTGATGACTTGTTTTGATCTTTTAATCTTACTAGTTGATGACCAGCCTTTCGGTTAGGTTTTCCTATTTCTATTATTATATTCGAGTCACATAACTTAAAGTGAAAGTTATTTTCAATTACATTGAAATTGGTGATGACATAACTTGTAGTGGATAATTAAGATTAACAATATGTGTGTGTTTTCAATAGGTATGAATTTATTTATCTTCTTTGGGTATATGAGGAGATAAATGTAAAACAAAATAACTTGCAAGCATAGTTAGAGCTTTCTCTGACGAGTTTATCTCTTCTTTCTCTATTCACAGATCTAAATTTTTCAGACAGAAGGATCTAGAGTTTATCTGTCATTTTAATTTTTCCGTTTTCTCTGGTTTCTCTTCCAACATATTGTCGATATCTATTTCAGTTTTTGGTTCTGTCTCCTCGCGATGACGAGTATCATTTTAGTTTTGGCCTTTGCCGGTAGGTTCTCTTTTGCAGCTGGTGATTCTCCTTTGCGGAGCTTCTATTATCACTAGGAACAAAGTATCATGTCTGGTCTTTGCTATATCAGAGATCCCACCTCTTTTGATTTGTCAATCTTCATCGCTTTCACCGAGGAGAAGCAGATGGTAAGTAAGATCATACCAATAGTTTGGATCCCGACGAAGATGGAGTATATCGGAGATGGAGATTGCTGTTTAGATTCTTCCGAGTTATTTTTTTTTGTTTCGTGTCTGAATAGGAAGATGCCTTAGTTGTTTTCAGAAAAAGACGATGAGTATTTCTCGGCTTCGTTTTCCGGTGACACATAATTAGAACTTTGCCAGCCAACTTTGGTGGTGCTTTCATCAGATCGACACCATAACTCCTAGGGTTTTCCAACATTTGGACTTATGTTCGGCCCATTTTTGTTTGTCTGTGTCTATTTTAATGTATGTTATTTTGGTCCATTCTGGATAAATTTTAAATTAATTTTAAGAAAAAGAAAAGATTAATATTGATTTTAAAGTCATTTTAACATATTAATATATAATATGTGCATGGACTGTGACTTAAATAATTATTTTATCATTTTATTTTATTATTATACTTAATAGTTATATATGTTGTTCATGAAGTATTGTTGAACATGTCAGTTATTTTTTTTTTTAACCAATTAATTTTTAGGTCAATTTCATTCCGAATATTAGCAAAGAATTCCAAACTAGGCCGTGACGCAAGTGGCCTTTACTCCAGTGGCAGAGGTAAATCTACGACGCACTTGCACATCCCGGGATCGAGTCTCGCCGCCTGCATTATGTAAGAACTTAGCTAATAGGCCGGCCAGTTGTGGCCCAATATTGTTGACAAAAAAAAAACTAGGCCGTGACCAACTTATTGAGTTGTGGTCTAATATGATGATGGGTATAATTTTTTCGTTTCTTCTACCTCTCATTTTTCTGTGAATATTTTGGTATTGTGTTATTTCGTTTTTGTGGGGTTAAATGTCTTTTGTTTTGTTTCATATTTTCCTAAACACCTTCTAATTTTTGACAATTAACAAAAAAACCCATTTATATTTCATTTTATCAAAACAACCTTAACCTATTTTTTATATATAAATTTAACTCTAACCGTAATAAAAAAAATTATCACAAACACAAACACACGATTACATAACTCCTTCTAGTCAATCAACTCACATTCTCCTGAATTTTATAACCCATGTTTTCGGCAGTTATACCAACTCAATCATATGTTCTGTTTCCTTGATTCTGATTTGATTTCTCTGTTTCTCTCTACCACTTAGCGAAGAAGAAGACTAAGAAAAGCTTTTACCCTTACTCTTGAAAACTTTCACTATGTTTTTTATATCTTTTTCATGATTGCTTTGAGACATTGAGATGAGAGACAGGAAATTTATGTCGGAAGCAAGATGATTCAGTCCAATTACTGAATTAAATTGAAGGTAATTTCTTTGTTGACGATGATGCTTGGTTCTGCAAACTAGGCAAACAGAGCTTTCATTTTTATTTTTCTATACAAAATTATTATTCATCAGACCAACAAAAGAAAGAGAAAGAGAAGAGATTCATTCAATCATTAAAATTTCTTATGGATCTAAGCATATCTTGATTCTTCCTTCAATTTCTCCATTTTTTTCAGTCATCAATTTATGGGGTCCCGATATGTGTTCAAATTCAGTTTTCGCTTTTTACTCTCAATTATTATAGGTTCTTCAAAGTTTAAAATTTTTCAAACAAATTTTTTTTTCTTTTGATATCTGATTTCATTCTACGTTTATCTCTACTTATATCGGTGGAGATTTGATTATTTGCAAAGATGATATAGATCTCTATGGTCTGTGCTTTTTTATATCTCTTAGCTTTTTAGCTTTTGTTGTTTGAGTGGATAATTTTGCTATTTTTATGGTATCTCTGTAATATTTTTTCCAATTTGGTTGCTATATGAATTTTTTGCTATTTTGGTTAAATTTTTGATAGTTTTTTCCAATGTCTCTTACAAATCCAAACTATGCATGTATGTTAGTTCAAGATGTATCTTGTGATTAGTTTTGATGAGTATCAAATTTGTGAAATTTTCTCTGTTTAGAGGTGAATGACCAATATATTCTTAATTGAAGAAAAAATATCTAAGCTACTCCTCCTTTGACTCATATACTCCTCATACTCTCATTTATTTCATCTCTCATTTTATTTTCCATTTTGCCCTTTTAAATTTATTTAAATAAAAATAATTTTAAAAAACTAATTGTTGACGGCTTGTGGTTTTGTTGTTATTTGCACCAATAGTCACGTGCATGAAACACATTTTATACTATTTAATTAAACCATTCCATCGTTTCTATTAAATTAATATATATTTGTTCAATGAATTGGTTCAAATCAACTTAGTTAAAAAATCAACAGATTGAATTAAAATTTCATATGTTCAATTTAATTCTATTAATTAGGTTAAACTTCATAGGTTCACTTAATTTCATCGGTTTAGTAGTATAATTTCTTGACTCAATACAATTTTATTGGTTCAGTAACATATATTCATTGGTTAAGTAAACTTTCATCGTTTCTGTAATAAAATTTATTGGTTTAGTTAAAAATTAATATTTATTGGCCAATTCAATTTGAAAATGTGACAAATTCTATAAGATAACTTTGACAATTTGGCTAATATTCGATGTTGGTTCACGGTATCATAGAACTTTGACACCGGTATACGTACAATTTCATCAATATTTTTTGGTCCAATACAATTCTATTGGTTTAGTAATATAATTGGTTGGTTCACGATATCATAAATCATTACTTACACATATCTTCCAACATAAGCATAAGATATTAACTAATATTGCTCTAGGTTCACGTAAGATATTAACATAATTGTTTGGTTTACTATCTTTCAAACATAATCATGTACCTTTCAGTTTGGTTCGAGATATAATAGGTCAATCTTTTGTCATAAGATATTACTGTAAATCATATTATGATTTACGATTTCATATTCGTAATGGATCTATGACATTTATAGTAACATATTATAACTATATATGTTAAGTTTTGTTATTTACAATCACATGTGGAAGCAAAAATCAATATGATTGTGTAAAATGAAAAAACAAGTGTTTGTAATCTTAATACATGTACTACAATACCATAATTGGTTTGGTTTAACTATTTATTATACATTAATATTAGGGTAAACTAATTATTTGTCAAAACCAGCCAAAATATAACTACGTATATTTATGCACAACTAAAAAACTAATATAACAATGCTGTAGCAAAAAGTTAGCAGAGACGTCACATTCTTCTTCTTCACGTTATTCTTCTAATTCTTCTTCTTCGTCATGTTATACAGTATATGTTGGAGACATCGAGTATTGACTTTCGTTCTATTGAGCTCTATTTTTTTCTTATTTTTGGTGTTGAGCTCTGTTTTTTTTTCATAATTTTGGTGTTGAATTATGTTTATATAAGTTTGGAGTTGATAAATTAGTGAACCAGAAAAATTCCACTATTTTTGAGTGCATGGATTTTCTTAGCTATGCCATTAATCTGTTTAGAAAGTAGGCAGTGAGTTAATAGGTACAAGTGAAACCACTAGAGGTCTAGAGCCATCATAAAAATAGAAGAAAAAACTAGTCAATTATATGTTTACTCCATTGAGAAAGCTGAAGTTGATGACCGCATGAAGAACATCGTATGTCAGAGACGTACGGTATTGACTTTTGTTATGTCGAGCTCTGTTTTTTTTTCTTTTTTGTGTTGAGTTCTGTTTATATAAGTTTGGGTTTTGACTTCCACTATGTTCATGATCTTTTTTCTCTTTTGTTGTTTGATTCTTCTCTTTTTTTCTGGGACTGTATTAAGTTTGATTGTGCTTTCAATTTTTATTGATTTGGGTATCTCTTATTCTTCATTGAATCGTTCTTGAAGGTGAATGTGTAAGTGTGGTGAAGCTTTTTGATTTGTAGTTTTCTGTTTGGTATTATGTTCACTTGGATTAGTTGATCTCTGAAGTTTTCATCAAATATGGTCGTCCTCAAGATCGATTCAACGCCGGTGAGAAGACTCCATGGCTATAGAAGTACTACTTAATTTTGGGTTTTCTCTGTACTGATATATTCCATGCTAAAGACCTTCTGTTTACCGCTCTATTGATCTCTCTTTTGAGGCTCTTCCAATATTCTTAGATAAAATTGTGTTTCCATGGGCTGCTATATTTCTCTCTGTGACTCTTTTACTTGTGTTTGCAAAGGTTTCATATCTATTACCTATGTTTTTCTTGTTTCGATTTACTTTTCTAATTTGTATAATCTGTGATCATAGTTTCTTACAATCTTAATTTTGAGTGTGCTTCTTTGTATCTCTGTTTTTTATGTTCTATTATTATCAACTTTTCACTTAACGATTGTTCATTTTTCAATAATATTTAATAATTGAAAAATAGTGTAAAATTTCTGAAATGGATCCAAGTTGGTAATTGGTATAGGTGGTTGGATCTTTTAAAATTTTTGGATAGAAAGGTAAAACACCACTATTTCTTTTAAAAACTGATTTAATTAAATCAATTTTCTTTTTCAGTTTTCTCGGGAGAATGTTGGGGTCATTTTTCCTTCAATTAAGAGTAACTCGGTCATCGATCCTCTGTTTAGTTTTTGATGAAGTTGGTATGCTTTATTGTAATTAAAAACTAAGCAACTCTAACTGCAATTATGGTTTTGAATTAAGTTGGTAACGATTACTTTGTTTTTGTTTATTGTTTGCAGGGTTACGTTTTTGATCTGATCGAGATTTGAAGAAGAACAAAGGAACATTCTTTTCTCCAAGTTTTATAATTTGAATACGACATGTTCGACGATATTCCCCACACAAATGTAATGGCTCAAAAATTGTGTTTCTGTTGATTTCCATGTTTACATACGGGAAGAATAACTTAGCTAAAGAGTTTTATAGAGAAAGTTTGCATTTTTGAAATCTGATAAGATTTCCTACATTCATTGGTTATGCAATTGACAACGTTTTTGCTTGTCTGATGAAAACTTTCACCAATATGTCTCTCATAGTTTACTATGATCTTATCAATGACGAGTATCTGAGAAATTTTGTGCCATTTTTATTTTTTCTCAGGTTTCTTAAGATCATAGCAGAATAATTTTATTGTATTGCTTAGTTTTTCTTTTTACATCTCTCTGTCACCAGAATCATCGTTTGGGTTTGGTAATAATGATTACGGTCTTGAGAATTTACGATAGTTCAGACAAAGAGTCAAGTGAAGCTCGCGAGCTGGACAAGGAGAATGAGTGGAGACGTGTGAAATTCCACATAATATTCTTGTTAAATTCTTTATATTATTCACTCTCTGAATTTAGATTTGATCAACTTTGATATGTCGGGTTTTCCGATAAATTGAATTCACGGGCTGGATATCGTGAAGGGATTGTTGGTGGGAAAGTAGCTATTGCACATTGTTGATGTAGAGGGATTCTTATTACAGGGGCCTAAGTAAGAAAAGTAATCAGAATAGATCTAAGACGAACTGAACTCAAAAGAAAAAGAGCGATTATATTAATCTCTTAAAGAAAAAGAGCGATTATATTAATCTCTTTTGAATACAAGAGTTTCTTATCAGATCACAATTGTCCTTTCCCTTATTCGGGTCTACTTATTTATAATCCTAACTTTCCAACTACTTTCCTCTTGCTCTCCGCTCTTTACTCGGTCTCAATTTAACTTCGCCCGTTGGCGTCCTCGTTCTTCACCGTTCAGCTGGGAGTTCCCGACTAATCAGCCTCGCCAGTTCTTCTAAGGCATGCATCCTTATCTGTGGGCTGAGCTGCTTTCTTCGAGTTATGGGCTTGGACTGGGCCTGAGCCGAATGGAAATGGAGATGGCCATTAAGTGGGCCGTGTACCAACAATAGCCCCCCAGTTCATATGGTTCAGCAATTCTGTGGAACCTATGAGCTTAACTCTCGGAGGCGATATTTCTTAACCCTACTTTTTGAATTTTGAAATGAACGTCGGTGATCAACCCGTTATTTGCTTACCAGCTTCTGGGAATATTCTCTGGTTGCCTATATATAGAGCCATATTCTAAACATGTTTACTCCAGCAAGACTTGAAATCGAAGTTACTTAGTGAATAATTATGGGTGAAAATAGTTCCTCGACAGAAGAGAGAACTCGAAGTTCAAAATCTCCCAGTACGCTTTACTTTTAGCTTTTTATTATGCGTTTTAGAGGATCAGATGATTTTATTCACCTTATCTTTTTATTTCCGTATCTTCTCAGGGAAATCTCAAGGTTTGTACTCGTCCTCATACCGTGGTAACACTCGACCATGGTCTCTTGTTTATAAACGACTGGTTTCTGTCGATAAAGGCGAACTTCCGCCTACACCTCGGTCCGATCCCAATCAAACAGAGGTTGCGGAAAAAAGGTCTGGTTCAATTGAACCTTCCTCAAAACGAGCTCGTTCGTCAAGTGACGTACATGAAGATGATGAAACCGGTGATCCCGAAGTTCCTAAGGATACTGATTCTGGGGTTTCGACGCATTGGCGTCGTCGGAGCTCGTCGTCTTCAAAACCCAAATTCCAGTAGAGTTTCACGCATAATAAGGATTGCCGATCGTAGAAGATCGTCATGGCATGGCTATTATTCTCTGACATTTCAAACCTCGGGGATGTGCCATGCCTGCACTAAAAGACATGTCTGATCAAGCCAACTATGATGAGGCTCTGGAAGCTTTTGGCTACGTAAGCCTGATCCCTCTTTGTCTATCTCTTGGAATTATGACCTTATTTTCTCAGCGTAATTTTACGCTCTTCGCAGGCTATCAGGGCACTAAATAAATGCATCGGCGGTTACGAAGCCAAACTTCCAGATCCGATGACGAAGGAATCAAGTAAAACGGTTGACAAGCTAACCAACATGCTACACTTTTCCCAGGATCGCGAGGCAAAAGCCCTGGTAGAGATTCAAGAGTTACACTCCAAGCTGTCTTCGCTGAATGAAAAAATCACCAAACTTGAAGAAATATTACAACAAGAACGTGAGGCGCGGGAGACCGCCATTGAGGCAGCGGTTGAGGCTTCCACGAAGGAATTGACTGCGAAATTTCGAGAGCGTTATTCCCTTCTTAGGGCTCGTCTTGATAAACGGGGCCTAGAGGGCGAGCTGGAGCCCGAAGTAGCTGACATAGACGCTCGTCTAGACCTCATTGGTTCAATTAAAAGAGGTAACTTAAACCTTGACGAAGAGGAAAGCCGTTTGAGGAACAAGCAGCTAGAATTGGAGCTCGACCTTGGGATGGCTGTTGTTTTTGACTTGACTGGTGTCAATACTTCGGAAGGAAGCGGTCCAGAAGGGTTAATGGACTCCGACACTCCCAAGGCTGACCCTGTTGACCCAGCCCGACGGATCGACTAATACTTGTTTTCTTTTATTTGATTTGAATTTTGTTTTGTCCCTTGTAATAAGATGACGGATAGGTCGTCGTTGCTCATTTTTATTATTTTGGTTTGCCGAGCTACCTGTTAGTTTTAAGACAACGACAGCTCGGGCTTCCTGATTTTATTTGGTTTTCATTTTTTATATGAATTTTGTTTCGCGCTAATTTCTTAATGTTTTATGGGGCTATTTTGAATTCTCGATCTTACCGGGTTATCAAGCCGGTGATCCAAATTTAACGGGCTTATGATTCTAGTGCTCGTTATGGTTTTATAGTTATTAGGCTTTTGTCTCCTATCATTTCTGGGCCGAGCAAGCCCATTTTCTTTTTGCCTTAACTATTTTACAGGACACACTATCTGTTTAGCGCGTGCCGCTCTTGTCACATTTAAGCGTGTAATTGTTGAGTTCTCCATGCGCTCTTTTGGTGCCGCTAGATCTGTCCACGTGGCGATCATCGCGTGCTTTTGTGCTGGAATGGTTTAATCATTCCCGAGGAACGTTATCACTATGACGGGACGGTTCCACTTCTCCATGCTTCCTGTCCGTTCGATGATGACATGTGGCTGACATCGCTGTACGCTGTGTCAGCACGCCAAGGTGGTTATTGAGGAGTGGCTTTTAGTTATGAGAGCACGACTTCCACTTCTTCATCTTCTTGATCCTCCATTTTAGAGCTTTTCGTGGAATTTGCTAACTTCTAAACCAGGTACTTCAAAAAAATTCTCTCTACTTTTTTGTAGTGTTCATACTTTCTCTCTGTCGTCTCTTTTCGTGCCTTCTTTCGCTACTCTTCTCGAGCATTTAGCTTTCATAAGTTCAAATTTTGGTTGCAAAATGTCTTCTATTTCCTGATCCATGTCTTTTCCCGATCCATGTCTGAAGACACTATTAGTGAGGGCGCGACGCAGTCCTTACGGCAGCAGAGGCGACGTCAACAAAGGTTGAGATCATCACCGGACCATCGAGGTTCTTCTTCGAGCTCTGAGGAGGATCTTCTTAGCGCTGTGGAGTATTTTGTGGAGGCGGAAGTTTACCGCAACACTCCTCCTCAAGGCGAGGAGCGATTTGGTCCTCACCCTCAGTCGGTGATCACCCAGAACCTTTTTACCAAGTTTGGGGAGAAGTACGGCTTTTCGGAGGACGTGATAACCTTAGTTCCGAGGCTGGGGTCGTCGCCGGAGGTGCTACCGCTGGGTTACCTTTGCGTGTACGCGATCTATTTCACAGAATGTGGGCTCCAGTTCCCTATTCCGGTAGAGTTGCTGCAGTGGTTGGACGCCGTAGGACTCTGTTTTCCACAGATGTGCCCTTTTGTAGTTCGTACGGCGTTAGCAAATTTCACCCGAGCTGTTGAGGTCGGACGTCCTATGCGGGGTGAAGATCTACTGTGGCTGTGTAGCATCAAAAAGAACCCTAGAGGCCGAGGGACATACTACTTGTCAACTCGCAAGGATAAGAAGGTCGTGGATGACCTTCCAAACAAGGACACGAAGAGACCAGACCAGTACTTGTTCTTCAAAATATGTCCGGCGAGCATTGGTGACTTTCCAGTAGATTGCGTTCGAACCTCGTGGGCACGCGAGCTTGGTGCGCAACTTGAGTCGTGGACACTTTAGCGTCCATCATTTTCATTTTTTATGTTTTAATGTCTGATTTTAACCACTTTGTCTTTTTTGTAACCGCAGGTACTTTCAAGTGCCCATCGTCTTCTGAGCTTGTCGAATTTGCAGCTCGGCTAAGGGAAGGAGGTGCGGCGTGGACCACATTTTCTAGGGAACGGTTAGACGCAGCTCTCTGGTCTCCTCGTATCGGTAAGTGTGATCTAAGCTTCGATTTTACTTTACTTGTTATTTTATTTTTTGTCGTTGTCATTATTTTTTTTAATTACTTTCTCTTATAGTTCTAGGAGTTTCTTTATTTCACCGCTCCAGTTCTCAACGAAGAAAAGCAAGAACAAAGCAAGCTCCAACAAGTATGCCGATATCGCTTCCAGCTCGACTATCAAAGGACCTCGCTGCCGGGGTGGTGATGGAGGACTTGATTCCTTCGTCAAGTATTATGTCTGCTCCTCTGGCACTACCTCCAATATTCAAAGACGTCGCGCAGGATGCCCAAATGGAAGAGGCGCCTTCTTCGGAGGAGCCACCGTCCTCTCTAGCACTTCAGGAGCACACCGTGCCTGCCTCCGAGCATATGGAGGTGGATGGGGAACAGGCTGAAGTGGGTTCTACCCTTCCACTTTCAGTCCAAGTTTCAACGCCTACTAGTACTGCTTCAACTCAAATTCAGGCTCCTCTCCCGCTTGCTATTAGTTCGGAAGCGACTACAGTTACGTCTTGTGCTACGCCGGAGGGTGGAAGCGAGGCCTTGCGCCCAGGAACTGGTGCTTTGTCGGGAGCCACAAGGACTAGTGGTCGGCACCCACAGGATCCTCGCGCTGTTTTATTGAAGTTCGGGACTCCGGACATGAGCATTCCTCCGGTGAAGGAGATGATTTTTGGAACGGAGTACAAGCTATGGCCGATGCCGATGTTAAGGTATGTAATCACATTATTTCAATTGTTCTCATTTGTTAACTTTACTTAGTTTTATTTTTATTCTTGCTATTTTTAGGGAGTTGTAATGCGGAACAAGTACATCCACTCAGTTGAGAGGCGTACCAAGGAGCTCATTGCTAAGCACGAGGAGGAATTTCGGAGTCTTAAGGCTGCGAACGACAGGCTGGTTGCCAGGCTTGATGAGCAAGAGGATGCGCTTCATAAAGAGGAGAAGGAGCATGAACGGCTCGAAGGGGTGAATTTAGAAGCCTTACTTCGGGCTGATCAAGCTGAAATGCTTAGTCGCGATCTTCAATGGAGACTCGATGAGGCGGCAAAGGAGCATGCCGGGCTTCAAGAAAAATTCAACTCTTCCCAGTTTTCCATTGAAAGGCTAACTTCAGAGTTAGAAACTCTAAAGCTCGAGAAGTCTGCACCCACTTCTTCTTTACATCAGGCTAAGGTGGCGTTTGCTGATAAGTGGAGCAGAAAGAAAAAAGCTGTCGGGGGAGGGGGGGAGGTGAAAGCCCACGAGGCCCTTGGCAACTTAGCCTTGCTAGCCAGGATCCGGAGTAACACCCTGGACCTTGAGAAAGAGACCGCCGAGTGCCTTGAGCTTCTCAAAGAAGGGGAAGCCGAATACGAAAAAGTCTCAGACTATGAGTTGGATGCATAGTTTATATTTTTGTTTAAATGTGTTAGTTAATAATTTTTACTTATTTCTGTATTGGGTCGAACCCTTCTTTTGTAGTCATTTAAACTTTTACCCCATCATTATCTATTTGGTTTTCTTAATTTTATTTTGTTCATCATTAGTCTGTTCTCATTTCCCATTTGCTTGATTAGTACTTAGCCATTTTTATTTGTTTTTCTATTTTTTTGGGCTGCACTTGCTTTAACAAGCTGCCTACATACCTCGTCGAGAGGATCAAGCCTTATGTAGTTCATCTCTTGTGCGTTTTTGTTTCCTATCTTAGATGTAAAATTTCTTGAGGTTCATTACGTTCCACGGCCTTAGCTCTGTTTTTCCGTAATCAATGCTTTTAATTTTGTATACTCCGGGTCTGACTTCGTCCTCCACTTGGTAAGGGCCTTCCCAAGATGTTCCCAACTTACCCGCGTTTAGCTCGCAGGTATTTTCAAACACTTTCCTTAACACTAGATCGCATGTGTGCAGTTTTCTTAAGTTAACCTTAGCATTATAAAACTTTGAAATGGTGTTTTTGTAATTCTGTAGTCTTATGTTAGCCAAGTCCCTTTTTTCTTCTATCAGGTCTACCACATGCTCAAGCATTTCGTTATTTGCGCACTCTGCCTCTAAGGCATGAGTCCTTCTTAGGATCGGAACTGAGATTTCAGCTGGCACCACGGCTTCTACTCTGTATAACAAGGAGAAAGGCGTTTCCCCTGTAGCCCTTCTCGGCGATGTTCTGTACGCCCATAGTACACCGTTTAGCTCAGAGTACCATCCTCATTTCTTTGATTCGAGGCGTTTCCTAAGAATACTTAGAATAGTTTTGTTCGTTGCCTCGGCTTGCCCATTCCCCTGCGGGTAGCGCGAGGTCGAGGTTGAAAATTTTATCTTCCATTTGTCACAAAATTCCTTGACAGGCTTCGAGGTTAAGTTCGTTCCGTTATCTGTTATTATCTCGCTTGGGAGTCCATGACGACACACTATGTTTTTCCCTAGGAACTCCGACACCTGAGTTCCTGTAATATTCGTATACGCTTTTGCTTCGACCCATTTAGAGAAGTTGCTAGTTAGGACAAGAAGAAAACGGACCCGTTGCAATCTAGATGGCTCTAATGGCCCTACGATGTCCATTGACCACCTCATAAATGGATAATGAATTCTTTTCGAGCTAAAGAGCTCGGCTGGTTGGTTAATCATCGGTGCGTGCCTTTGGTATTTCTAGCACTTTTGAGAATGCCTTTCGCAGTCACAGACGATCGTTGGCCAGTAGTATCCTTGTCTCTTAATCCGAACCGCTAATGCTCGCCCCGCCGCGTGATTACTGCAGCCTCCTTCGTGCGTTTGACTTAGGACATCAGCTGCTTCTTCGTTGCTTACACACCGCAGATAGGGGCCAGATCTACTTCTCTTATAAAGTTTGTCATTTACTATTGTGTATCTCGCACTTTGCAATTTCACTTTCCGAGCTTCCCACTTCTCTGGGGGTAGCTCTCCAATCTGTATGTAGCGTTGAATTGGTTTACGCTAATCTTCCTTAACGGAAACTAGTTCACCGCCGCTAGCCTCCATCACTTGAGGGGCGATCGATTGCCATTATGGCTCCTTGGTCAATGCTTGGCCTTTTTATATGTTCGACAGGTATTACCCTTTTTGCTTCCAAATCGGAAGTTACGGCCAAGGCTGCAAGGGCATCTGCCGCTGTATTGTCTCCTCTCGGGATTTTGTTGAGCTCGAAGTCGTCGAAACGCTCGATTATTCTGCTTACGAGCTCTTTATATGCGTTCATCCTTTGATTTTTTGCTTCATATTCGCCTTTTATCTGACTAGAGATAAGTTGTGAATCTGTGTGAGCCGTTAGTTCTTTTCCTCCCAAGCTCACAGCTAACCTTAGACCGGCTATTATCGCCTCGTATTCTGCAACATTGTTTGATGCATCGAAGCATAGACAAAAAGATTGCTCAATAAGCTCGCCGGCCGGGGATACTAGTCGTATGCCGATTACTGCTACTTGCTTTGACGATGCTCCGTCGACATGTTACTCCCATTTTTTGCTTAGAGTCAACCCGACTTTGTTATTTCGAGCTAGTTCCACGATGAAGTCGGCCAACACTTGAGATTTTATGCTTGTCTGGATTCGGTACTCGATGTCGTATTCACTAAGCTCGATAGCCCATTTTACTAGTCTTCCTGACTTGCTGGGATTGTGCAAGATCGTTCTAAGGGGCTACGAGGTCATTACTACTATCAAATGCGACTGAAAATAGGGTCTAAGTTTCCTAGTTTAAGTGACCACTGCAAGCGCTAACTTTTCTTCGATCGGGTATCTTACTTCTGCTCCAACGAGCATGGAGCTTACGTAGTAAATTGGTTTTTGATCCTTTCTGTTAGCTCGGACAAGCACACCGCTGACAACCGAATCCGAGACCGCGATGTAAAGATACAACGGTTCCCCGGTTACTGGCTTTGCCAAGAGAGGTGGTTCAGCGAGGTATTTTTCAGCTCACAGAGGGCATTTTGACATTGCTCGTTCAATTTGAACTGTAACTTTCCCCCTACCTGCTTCCTTTTAGTATCTTGTAGAAGGAGAGACATTTATCGGACGATCTTGATATAAATCTGTTTAATGCCGCAATTCTCCCGGTTAAATGCTGAACATCTTTTGGCGTTTTTGGTGTGGTGAAGCCCAATAGAGCGTCTATTTGCTTCGAATTTGCTTCTATACTCTTTCGGTGACGAGGTATCCAAGGAATTCTCCCGAGGTGACCCCGAAAGAGCACTTCGACGGGTTAAGCTTCATATTATATTGATTTAACGTTTCAAAACACTCTCGGAGCTGTTTGACGTGGTCATCTGAGACCATGCTTTTTACGAGCATGTCATCGATATAAACTTCCATGGTTTTTCCTATTTGCTCGGCAAACACTTTGTTTACCAAACGCTGATAAGTTGCACCTGCATTTTTCAGTCCGAAAGGCATTACTTTGTAACAATATATTCCTTGGTCCGTTATGAAGGAAGTTTTCTCTTGTTCATCGGGGTGCATGAATATTTGGTTGTATCCTGAAAAGGCGTCCATGAATGACATCAAGTTATGACCCGCGGTTGCTTTTACAATTCGTTCTATATGAGGTAAGGGATAGCTGTCCTTTGGGCAAGCCTCATTTAGGTCTGTGAAGTCAACACACATTCTCGAGTTCCCCGTTTTCTTTTTTACTACTACTGGGTTAGCTAACCAATCAGGGTATTTTACTTCTTTGATTGACCAATTTTTTAGCAACCGATGCACTTCTTCTTTGACTGCAACTGCCTTTTATGGGCCTAATTTTCTCCGTTTTTGTTTGACCGGTTTGTATTTTGGATTGACTTTTAGCTCATGCGAGGTGACTTCGATATCTATTCTTGTCATGTCAGACTGCTCCCATGCAAACGTTTTTTTGTTTTCTTTTAAGAAAGTAATTAGCTCGGTTTTGATATCTGGTTCGAGGTCTGCTCCGATTTTTACATTTCGGTCAGGGAACATTGCGTCAATTGCTACGCTTTCTAAGGATGATAATCTTGGCTCGGCTGTAGCATTGACACTTTTCTTCTCTAGCTGCTATAAGGTTTCACCTCGTAGCTTCTCGAATGATGTTCTGTAACACCCCCTTGACGCAGATTAGCTTGCTCGGATGACTCCAATTCCATTGCTAATTGGAAATTTCACGCACTGGTGATAAGTTGAGGCTACAACCTTCATACTATACAACCAGGGTCGTCCAAGAATAGCATTGAAAGGTGCTGTTTATCCATGACCACAAACTTTACGAGTTTGCGTATGCCATGGGTGACTATAGGCAATATGATGGTTCCTAACGAGAAAATTGTGGCTCCATCAAAGATAGTCAGCGGGGTTTTATCCTTGTTCATTTATGAGTCTTTGAAATTCATTCGTTTATAAGTTTCGTTTATAAGCGTCGTAGAAAAGTAAATCTACCGAGCTTCTGGTATCAATGATTATTTGTGAAAGTTCAAAATTTGCAACCTCTAGAGTGACGACGATCGCGTCATCGTGCGATTTATCAAGGTGCGAGGTCTCGCTCTCACTGAAGGTGATCACAACATCTTGGAAGATCGAGTTTGTCCCAATATGGGAGTTCGCTTCTACTTTGCGTTGATGGGCTTTGATCGAATTTATCAAATGCGAGACGATATACGATCCACCCATAATAAAGTTAATTCGCTTTGCTTGCTGTTTCTGATTTTCGACTTCCACTTCTTGACATTCCCATTGCTCGCTGTTGTTTCCTCGCCTTCTTTTGGCTAGATCATGGTCCTCTCTGGACTCAGATCTCTATTTTCGCATTCAGTCTCTCCATTGATTATTCTTCTTTAAATGCTGGACCACTGTACAGTCGTCCATAGAGTGGCCTTTAGCCTGGTGATAATCACAAAATCTCGACGGGTCATACTCCCATTTGTCTCTTTTGTACGAGCCTCCGACTGCGTACGCATGTTTTCTATGGCTTTCACCAGTTTCTCTGTATGGTTTCTTGCTATTCCGCCGATGATCTTCATTGCTATCTTCTTTTCTCCCTTTCTTATCGAGTTCCAGTATACTCGTTTCCTCCCATTCGATAAAATTAGTAGCTCGGTGAAGAGCATCACCTAAGCTATCAAAAGGTCGCAAGAACATTTCAGCTCGGAAGCTCGATTTCGGCCATAGGCCCATTTTTAAAGCACATATAGCCACTTCGTCCGTTATGTTTACGCTTAGAGCTCTTGATTCCTTGAAACGGTTCAAATAATCCCGTAATGGCTCATTTTGCTGTTGTATCGTTGCAAACAAGTTATCTGCTGAGATTTTTTTTTGAATAAACATTGAAAAATGTTTGAGGAATCCTTCAGCAAATTGCTCAAAGTTGTTGATCGTGTTTGGTTTTAAAGATGAGAACCAATCGAGAGCTGATCCAGCGAGGTTCTCGTAGAATAGGCGACATAGACCGATATCTCGCTCCTCGTTATTGAAATGAGCTTTCATCGCTGCCAAGCGGAATATCTTTAAATGGGTTACAGGATCCACGTTTTCTTCAAACGTTGGGACCTTAACCTCCCCGATGTCTCTTATTATTCTACTCATTATTCGATTTGTGAATGCTGTCTGGCGCGTTAATTCGATCACGCGCTGGATATCCGGCGCTGCGGTTGTTGCGCAATAGATCTACGATCTCATCTGAGCATGCTCGGATCGTTGATTTGCGATCAACGTGCGCATCTCCTGTATTTCTCTTTCAAATAGGTCGTTACTCTTCGTATTAACGTTTGAGATGGGTGGGATTTCATCCACATTTGTTCGGTTATTGTTTTCGTTATTTTGGTTGACGTGCACAGCTATATTCTTCGGGACTCGATTTCCTAGGTTAGGTTGCGAGATTGATGCTTGTAACTTGTTAAAACGCCGCTCTTGACAATCTAGCCTTGCTAGGATCTGCGCGGTCCGCTGGTTGTTCTGCTCAAAAAAGTCGGTCATTAATTGCTTTAAATCGTTTAGAGCTTGTCCGCGTTGAGACGCGGTACTTTGAGTGGCAGGCCTGGAAGGCAACTCAGAATTTAACAGCGGTTGAATCTGCGATGTGGATATCTCTTCATTATCGTTATTCATCCGCTTGAGGGTTTGCGATTGCTCCATCCTTCTACTAGCTCGAATTCTCTCAGATCTACGCTTCGGCCCCATGGTGGGCGCCAATTTGTTGATGCAGAGGAATTCTTAATACAGGGGGCCTAAGTAAGAAAAGTATCCAGAATAGATCTAAGACGAACCGAACTCAAAAGAAAAGAAGCGATTATATTAATCTCTTTTGAATACAAGAGTTTCTTATGAGATCACAATTGTCCTTTCCCTTATTCGGGTCTACTTATTTATAATCTTAACTTTCCAACTACTTTCCTCTTGCTCTCCGCTCTTTACTCGGTCTCAATTTGACTTCGCCCGTTGGCGTCCTCGTTTCTCGCCGTTCAGCTCGGAGTTCCCGACTAATCAGCCTCGCCAGTTCTTCTAAGGCATGCATCCTTATCTGTGGGCTGAGCTGCTTTCTTCGAGTTATGGGTTTGGACTGAACCTGGGCGGAATGGAAATGGAGATGACCACTAAGTGGGCCGTGTAGGTTATAACTTTGGCTATAAGGAATCAGTCCTTGCTGGCTACAAATTTGGTATTGTGAGAGGCGTTTCCAAGTAACTACTAACTTAGTCATGCGCTGCTATACAGTGTTACATGACCGATGTCTATATTCAAATTCATGCACTTTGTGCTACCGATGAAATGGGTTATACAATGAGTAGGCTTGAGATAGAATAAAATTTATATTATACTAGAAAAGACTTTGTGGAGTTGGTAGTAATAGGGGTAATCGCATACCGGGTGAAAATTTGGCAGATTTAGACCATGAATTTAGTAACAATGAAGTTTGGCTTGATATAGGTGATATCGGAGTCTTTGATAATTGGCAAGTTATGGCTCATAGGTCGGTCCAGTGGTCGCGTCAAAACTGGAGGTGAGGTTAGCTTTAAACACAAGAAACTGGTTGATATAAACATCAAGCTGTGTTCATCCTAATATAGATTTAATCTCACTGGTGGAAGCTGTTCTTTTAAAGCATCTTGGGATTGTATTTGCAGTAGTCATAGGCGCCATTGCTGGTCGTCTTCGGGAGATGGTCGTTGCTTGTGTCCGTTTACAAGAGAATTGGACCTGGTCAGAAGCGGAAAACCGCAAACAAGGTTTTCAATTGTCAAGTGAGACACTAAAGCATCATTGCATTAACACATAATCTAACCGGGTACAAAAGCTACTGACAAAACAACATCTAAACGAAGCAAATATTTTGAATTTCTTTTTTTTTTTCTGTTATTTATACTTAATAGTTTTATGAAATGCATGAACATGTTGGACAAGTTTAAGATTCCGAAGATATTTGTCATATGGGAGAAGCAGTTACCGATGACAACAACTAGGAAACTGAAATAAGATGAAATTCAAAGAGGAGTTATGTCTCATTTCCAAATCGACTTGCTCTCTCTAATAAGATCATTACATCCTATTACCGTAACATTTTCCAGTTGTATGACAATATATTTATTGTTTTTTTTTCGATCACTAAACCATTATTACTCTTAACACAAAGACCAGCATTTAACCGAATAGAGGAAATCTGATTTGGATTTTGCTCACAATTTTTATTCATTAATTTATGCGAAGTATGATCATTGTACAAACATTTTGTGTATACACTGGAATTAACAAACTCATCTATGCCTCTCTCAATTCGTAAATAGGTATCACCATAAATTATAGTGCACGTATCTTATTAGTGTATGAAATTTTTTGAATATATGTTTAGATGATTTTTAAAATTGCTATATTTCGGTCTATTACATTTAATTTTGGTAAAGTGTTTTATAAGAGATTTTTTTTCCACAAAAAAATGTATTTATAATTGATGATTTCATATATAACATCTACGCTAAAGTATTTATTTATTTTACTTAAACATTATTATAAAGTTTTTGTAAAAAATAAATTTCTTACAATGTTGTAACATTAAGGGTGGACTTTAGGCTATGGATCGGGCCTTGTCGATCCAATGTTGACAAAAAAAAACAAAAAAAAAAATCTTAAATATCATATTTGTTTTATGGAAATTATAATTGGCTTTAACATGCAATTGAAGAGACATTAGAAAACCAAACACTATCATTAAATATTCGAGAGATGGCATCTTTTACCGAAAACAATAATATGATTCTTACTAAACATGCAAGGCTTTCTATAAAACAGTTTTATCTTTTAATTTATTGGTCATGTTTTTTGATTATAAATCTTTTCGTTTTATTGTTAATACGGAACTAGAGGTTTCTTCTTTCACACAATATTCTCTAAAGCATATAATGTCTATCATCTCAGAATAATATTTTAATATCAACCGCCTCATGTTGTGCTGTATTTTTGCGTGGTTTTCTTAATGTAAGATTTGTGTGCAAAAAATTTTATGTTATATGTGAGGATTGTCATATTCTCTATCGAATTTTCTTCAAAAAAGATCACCTTACTCTGTATTGAAGTGTTCTTCAATATTTCTATACAACTTATGGGAGATTTTTGAACGCCATAAATCCAAAAATTTTGTTTCGGATATAATTAGTTACCTATTTTAATAATAACCGTAGAGATGACTGACTGCTAATGTTACATGAAGTTTTTGTAAGACATTTTTGTGATGTCATTTATCTTTATGGTATCATTCTCTTATGTGTAGGAGTTGAATCAAAACAAAAATGTTTGTTAATCCTGTTTTCCTTTATCATGTCGTTGATGTCAGAAATATTAGAGAAACTTGAAAGAGTTCGGATACAAATCAGAAGTCATCTCAACTACACCACCAATACACCACCAATTGGGAAATTGCAGACTTTAAAACAGACTATGTCAAAAAGAGTGCAACTGTGATGGTAAGCTACGACATTCATATATGACAACAGTATATGGCCTATATTTTCTGTTTCAAGTCTATTATGATATGAGTACATCTTCTGCGTGTAAGTTTTGTTTATGAGATCACGAAATCAAATTTTTGCTTTATAGTTACTTTTTTTAGAATTACAATTTTTTTTGGTGAAGAGGATTCCAATTCTATTGATTATTCATTTTTATCCCTAATTCGCTTTCTAATTTTTCCTTTTTGTTTCGACATACAAAATCACAAATATAGGTCTATTTAAATTTCTTTAATTTATTTTTGTGTTTATTTTTTACTTTAAACATTTTTTTCAGTTACACGGCTTTGCTTATTTTTATTCCTACTATTATAAAATATATTGTCAAGCAAAAACCTATTTATATTCATTTTATTTTATAACTAACCATTCCATAATTATTTTATACTATAATAAAATTTTTTAAGTTGCAATTACGTTGTTACTATAAGTGTATAAAAAATTATATTTGCAGTAAAAACAGAAAAATATTTATTTTATATTATTATTTATAACATATAACTAACAAGAACTTGAATACAGATTCATTGATTGATATATTTCTATTATCAATGAAGAATGTCTATTCATTCAAAGAAAAACAATTAGTTACAATACTAAATATTGTCTCTTTTTTCATGTGTTTTTATGTAACAGAGGCCAAACAAATTAAAATAGACCGAACCCATAACCAAATTTAGTGGATCTTGCAATTTTTTGTATTAAAAATAAACAGATATTTTTCGACTAAATTTATAATTTTATCAACCGATGTCAAACCAATATTCGGCATGACTTTAACATGGGATCCATTATGTCTTTTACTATATGCACCAAAATTAGTTAGAATTCATAATGTAGGTAGAAAATTGAATGGTACATCATATGATAAATCAAAAATGAGGCTAAACGAAATACTACATCTGCAATTCAAATTATTACCAATTAAAAAATTATTGATGATATAATCTTGCAACATATATGCCCGCGTTACCAGCGCAGGTACCATTCTAGTCTATATAGATTTTGTAATACATTGGAGAGTATGGATTGAATGTATAATTTGTGTTATATTGTAGTTTTAAATTATGATTTGTGGTTTTAAAATAGAGTTGATGAGATAAGTAGAGAAAAAGAATTAAAATAAAGTAGAGTTGACGTGATGACATCATGAGAAAAAAAGAAAGATTTAAGTATATATATATAGAATGGTTGAGTCAAGTTTTGGAGAAACACCATCTCTTATATATACAATTGGTAATAAAGAAATTCTATACGTTTTCAGAAATTAGTTAAAATGTGGAAATTTTGCTTCAATAAGATGTTAACATACATAATTCTATACTATGGTACTATATACATAATTATGAGATTTGGATTGGTGTTGTGTTTAAGCTGACTTGTGATTACCATCAGACTCTTAACAATGTATTAACTATTAAGACACAAACGATTTTAACTAAAGCCGTTATTAGTTAGTTTTGTTTCAATTGTGAAATTTAATAGGAAGCATATAATCCACTCAACAAAAAACTGTTTTTTTTTTCAAGAACTAATTGAAATTTACCAAATAATATTTCAATTAGTTTTAGAAAAACAAAAAAAAAGCCAATTTTGTTAAGCATATAAATCACTCAACAATAATCCTTTTTTGAAAAGAAATATTATTATTACAAATATTTGTTTACTCTGGTATTATTTAAAAAGATAGTGAAAGGTTGATGTTATAACTTCATATTGTTAAACAATTCTGGTTTTTTGTAAAAATCTTTAAGCTACCGAAAAAATAAAATTCAGTCATTTTATAGTGAATTATGTCACTCACATAATTGTATTGGTTCCTATAAACGTTTGATCAATATGGACTAAGAAGTTAGTTTCTGCCAGTTTCTGAATCTCTTTGACACATAGATACATTTCTCTTCAGAACCTTTTTAAAGATTTGATTTGGTGAATATTTCGTGCAACAAAAGGAAAAATTATTGTTAGATCGGAAGAAACCCTTCACCAAAAAAGAGTAAGAGCCTTAGACTTTGAAAACTCTGGATATATTCCAAAAGTGTAAACTAACCATCGTAATGTATAAATAAACTCTGAAATTTTCGAGAGTACTTAAATTTAATTTGGCTTATAACATATAAGCCTTGTAAGAAAGAAACATAATGCATAAAGAAACCACCACCAAAGCCACAATGAGCACAGCTTTGGTTCACACCTACACAAACCTTGTTCATAAAATTTAGCGAACAAAATCAAACATAAGTAACACGATTAAAGCATAAAGAAACAAATTAATGAAAAAGTTGCAATAAGACACCTATGACAATGAAATAGATAGATGTGTAATTCAAATGTCCAGCACGGAACATGTCAAATTTGTCAAAATTAAAAAACGGAAGTTGTGATTCCTCTTCAATCCTAGAGATTTCTACTTATCATTTTTCTGAGATTTTTCCTGGAGATCTCTGCTTGCCATTTGTCTGAGAAATCCTCTGTTATAAAAGTTGAGGGAGACAAAATTGAGTAAACTAATTCAACCAGTGAATTCGATAAAAAAAACTCATACCCAAACCCAAACCTTTATATCCAAGGAAAGCCTCGAAAGGACGTAGCATCAACTACTGCCTCTAGTTATGTTATAGGAGAATATAAAAGTCAAGTTCCAGTTTCTAGAGCCAACAACTCTCGTTGAAACACTATTTCAGATTATGATGCTATTAATATATAGGACCAGTTTAGTCTAATGTAATTGGGTTGAATTGATTTGTGTTGGTACAACCAATTGTATATAAACCTCTTGTAACATTACATTTCATTCAATCAGAGAAAACAGAAAAGTTGGTAAAAAATTTTGAATTTTTTTCTTTCTGTTAGTTAATATGGTATAAGAGCAATCCTTCTGCTCAATTCTCTGATTTTCTGTTATTCATCTTCGATTCTCTCCGTTTCTGGATCTTCTCTATCCTCAATCTTAGTTAATCCGAAGCTTACGCATCTTGATCTAAGTAGAAATGGTGAGGAGAGGGGGAAAAGCTCGATCTTGTGCTCAAAGTGTTGAAGATGATGATTCTGGGCTCAAAATTCACTGCTCAACTTCAATTCATGAAGATATAGTAACTCTGATGAATCATCAGCAATCATTCTTCAATCACGACCGATTGCAACTCTGATCGTAGTTGAGTCTTTTGATAGCACTCGCAGTCCATTCTTCTTACATACCGCTAATCATATAGGTATGTTAATTGTCACTACTATTCTCGATGGAGCGAGCTATAACAGCTGGTCTATTATGATGAAAATAAGTTTAGATGCTATGAACAAACTCCGTTTTGTTGATGGATCTTTGCCTCGTCCATTGGAAGATGATAGATCATTTAAAATCTGGAGTCGATGCAGAAGTATGGTGAAATCTTGGTTGTTGAATGTTGTTAGTAAGGAAATCTATGGAAGTATACTCTATTTTCAAGATGATGTTGAGATGTGGGAATATCTGTTTCAGAGACTCAAAGTGAATAATCTACCACATACATATCAGAATTAACAAGTAGTGATGAGTCTGAAACAGAGAGATCTAGAATCTATCCACTTACTATATGCAGAAGAAAATCTTATGGGAACAGTTAGCTAATACTAGAGCTACATCAATAAAGAAATGGAATTGTGATCATGTTAAGGAATTGATGGAAGAAGCAGAAACTAGTTGAGATATATAATTTCGTATGGGATTGAATGATAATTTCAACAACATTCAAGGAAAAATTCTGAATATGAAGCCGAGGCCAGTGTTAAGTGATGTTTACAACATGCTTGATAAGGATGAGAGTCAAAGAAACGTTGGGAGGGGCAATTATTCTATTCCTCTACATTCAGCGTTCTAAACTCAAATTACTCAAGATGATTCCCATCAAGTGATGTTAGCTTATGGAGGCAATCAGAAACCTAAGTTTTCTCACTGCTCCAAACTTGGTCACATTGTAGATAAATGCTACAAATTTCATGGCTATCCAACATAACATCCTCAGAATAAGGAAAAGACTTCAAGACAGACTGGTACACCTGCTATTGTTGCAAATGTTACTCCAGACACTAATAGTACTCGTAGTTCTGAGTTTTAAGACAGGATGAGTACAGAGCAGATCCAGTCTGTTATCTCTTATTTGTCTTCTAAGCTTCGGTCTCATAGCACTACATCTCACTTGGATTAGTCAACTGCTTTGACTTTGTAAACTAGTACCTCAAATACATCAAATTTCAAGTACTATTCTATCTTTTTCTCGTGCTTCTTTCTACAACATGCTGCTAGCTGCTTCTATATCTCAAGGTAATTGAATGTGTCATAGAAGCTGGGTTGTAGATTCGAGAGCCAGTCACCATGTTACTTACTGTAGAGATCTATATCTATATTTTAAGCAAATATGAGATACTTATGTGACATTACCAAATGGGATCACAGTTACAATAGAACACATAACTATTCAACTTTCTGATGCTATTTCTCTGCAACATGTACTTTATATTGTGGATTTTCATTTCAACTTACTAAGTGTAGTACCTTAACTAAGCATTTGAATGTTGATTTTCTTTTTATACCTGATGCTTGTTTTATAAAGGATCGTACACGGGCATTGACGATTGGTAAGGGTGGAGAAATTGGAAATCTTTATGTTTTGAATTTGGATGAAAGTACTAGTTGTCTTGTGTGAGGTAATACTCATATAAACTTTGTCGTTAAATCTGATAGTCCTTTATGGCATAAACTTTTAGGTCATCCATCTATGTCTCAGATTAATCTATTGTCTGATGCCCTTGGTATTTCCAAATACAAAACAGAAAAGTCTAAAAAACTTTATCATGTTTTTCATTTGGCTAAACAGAAACATCTGCCTTTTGTTTCTCAAAATAATATTTGCAATAAACCTTTTGAGTTGATACACATTGATGTTTGGGGTCCACTTTCTGTTCCTACTGTTGATGAATTTCGATATTTCTTGACTATTGTTGATGATTACAGTCGTGCTACATGGATTTTCTTGTTAAAAATGAAATCTGATGTCTTGACTGTTTTTCCTCAATTTGTTCAAATGGTTGAGACTCAATATGATACAAAGGTTTGTGCTGTTAGATCTGATAATGCAAATGAATTAAAATTTCATGACCTATTCTTAGCTAAAGGCATTAAAGCTTATCATAGTTGTCCTGAAACTCCAAAACAGAATTCTGTTGTAGAGAAAAAACATCAGGATCTGTTGAGTATAGCTCGATAATATTGGAGAGGGGGGGGAGGAGTGTGTCTTAATAGCTACTTTTCTGATAAATAGATCACCCACTTCCACGTTGAATAATAAAACTCCTTATGAAACTCTTAGGTCTAAAGCACCAGAATATCATCTTTTAAAACCCTTTGGTTGTTTGTGTTACAATTCAACTTCACCAAAAATAGAACTAAGATTGATCCCAGGGCTAAAGCATGTGTTTTCATATGATATCATGTTGGGGTTAAATATTATAAATTGCTAAATTTAGAGACACATTCCATATATGCTTCAAGGCATGTTGTTTTCTATGAGAATATATTTCTTTTTGGGTCTTCCAACAATAAGGAAGATTCCAATACTTTCTTTTCTCATATTTTCTCTAAACCTGCACAACTTGATGAACCCTTGCCTCTAGTGCAATCATCTTCTGATGTTCCTCATCACATTGATGATACATCTTCTGTGACTCTCTTTCCTTATGAGCCCAAGTCACGCAGACAAACGAAACTGCCCAAAAAATTGCAGGACTTTCGTTGCTATAATAATACTCTTACTTCTCATATTAAGTTAACCTCACCTTATCTTGTACCCAATTATATTTCTTATTTGAATTTATCGGAATCATTCAGTGCTTTAGTTAACACAATCACAAAGTCCCTATTCCTCAAAACTATTTAGAGGCATTGATTGAACATGTGTGGTGTGATGCTATGAAGCTGCAGGTTGGTGCATTTCAGAGAACGGGGACTTGGTCTATTTGTGAGCTTCCTGAGGGTAAGAAACCAGTTGGCTGTAAGTGAGTTTTCACTATTAAATATAATGCTGATGGAATTATTGAGTGTTTTAAAGCTAGGTTGGTAGCGAAAGGGTATACACAACAGGAGGGGATTGATTTTCTTGATACCTTCTCCCTAGTTGCCAAAATGGCTACAGTGAAATTACTGCTTGCTCTTGCTCCTAAGATGAATTAGACTCTTTATGAACTTGACATATCCGGTGCATTTCCCAATGGTGATTTGGAGTAGGAAATTTTCATGAAACCCAGATATGCTAAACTTCAAGGGGAATCTATGCCAAAGAATGCTGTTTGTAGACTTCATAAATCGATTTATGGTCTTAAACAAGCTTCAAGATAATGGTTCTTAAAGTTTTCCACTACATTGCTCAGTTTGGGGGTTCTCAAAATGTCATGGAGATCATACGCTTTTTGTGAAGGAATCTGATGGAAATTTCCTTGTCGTGAGTGTCTATGTTGATGATATCTTGATTACAAGTACTTATGATGTTGCAGCCGCTGAATTGAAGGTTCAACTTGGAGCTGTATTTAAACTTTGTGATCCTGGTGAACCTAAATTCTTTCATGGACTTGAGATAGCAAGATCTGTATCAGGGATTTCTTTAAGTCAAAGGAAGTATGTTTTGGATTTGCTTTCATCTATAGGTTTTACTGATTGTAAACCTTCAGTTGTTCCTATGGAACCCAATCTAAAGCTCTCCAAAGATGATGCTCCTCTGTTTGATGATTTCAAATACTATAGAAAATTAGTTGGCAAGCTTCAGTACCTGATAATCACGAGGCCAAACATTTCTTTTGCAGTTTCCAAATTGGCACAATATTCTTCTGCTCCATACGATCCTCATGTACAAGCCTTACCCAAGGTGTTACGCTATCTCAAAGGATCTATTGGACAAGGTTTATTTTACTCATCTGCAAAGAGTTTTGATGTTCGTGGTTACTATGATTCGGATTGGGGAGATGTTGGTACATGGCCAGTTTGCTTCAGAAGGCTCATTAAGGCCCATACGCGATTAGCTCTTTCTACTTTGAAGATCAGCCCAGGCCCATAAGAAAATTTAATGGATCATGATGGCGAGCTCCGAAGAGGAGGTCGAGAAAAAAGGAAGGGTGATGGCACAACTAGGTCAGAATGCTTAGGCTTATAAATAGAGGAGAGTTGTAATTAGAGAGGAGGATCTTGGTAACCTTAAGCAAAAACCTATACAAGAATTGTTCTTTCCATTTTCTAGTTCAAAAGTCTGATCTATCTGTTTACTTACACTTCTCCCCAAAGCTGAAATCGAACTTAGGCATCAACAAATTGGCGCCCACCGTGGGGCCCGAAGTGTAGATCTGAGTGAATTCGAGCTAGTAGAAGGATGGAACAATCTTGAACCAATGAACGGATCAATAATGCTGGCGAGGAAATCTCCACGTCGCAGGATCCACCGCTATTAAATCCCAACCTACCTTTGAGATCGGTTGCTCCAAGCACAGCGTCCCAGCGTGGACAAGCTTTAAATGATTTAAAACAGTTAATGGCCGACTTTGTCGAGCAGAATAACCAGCGAACGGCACAGATATTGGCAAGGCTAGATCATCAGGAGCAACGTTTTAATGAATTACAAGCGTCGATTCCGCAATTATCACCTAACCTTGGAAATCAAGCCCCAAGAAATATAGCAGTAAACGTCAGTCAACATAACGAAAATGATAATCGAACGAACATAAATGAGGTTTTACCTCCTTTGAATGAAAATGCGGAGAATAACGATTTATTTGAAAAAGAGATACAGGAGATGCGTACGTTGATGCAAATCAGCAAAACGAGCATGCTCAGATAAGATCGCAGATCCATCGCGCAACAACCTCGGCGCCGGATATCCAGCATGTAATCGAATTAACACAAGAGACACCATTTACAGATCGAATAATGAATACGGTGATAAGAGACATCGAAAAAGTTAAGGTCCCAACGTTTGAAGGAAACGCAGACCCTGTCGCGCATCTGAAGATATTCCGTCTAGCAGCAATGAAAGCGCACTTTAGTAGTGAGGAACGAGATGTCGGCTTATGCCGATTGTTCTGTGAGAACGTTGCTGGGTTGGCGCTTGATTGGTTCTCATCGTTAAAACCAAACACGATCGATAACTTTGAGCAGCTGGCCGAAGGATTCCTTAAACATTTTTCAATGTTTATTCAAAAGAGAACCTCAGCGGATAACTTGTTTGCAACAATACAACAGCAAAATAAGCCGCTGCGGGATTACTTGAACCGTTTCAAGGAGGCTAGAGCCCTGAGCGTAAACATAACAGACGAAGTGGCTGTCTGCACTTTGAAAATGGGCTTATGGCCGAAGTCGAGCTTCCGAGCTAAAATGTTCCTCCGACCTTTTGATAGCTTAGATGACACTCTTCACCGAGCTACAAATTTCATCGAATGGGAGGAAACGAACAGGTTGGAGCTCGATAAGAAAGGGAGAAAAGAAGATAGCCATGAGGATCATCGGCGTAATGGCAAGAAGCCATTCGGAGAAACCAATGAAAACTAGGGAAAGCACGCGTATGCAGTCGGAGGCTCGTATAAAAGAGATAAATGGGAGTATGACCCGTCGAAGTTTTGCGACTATCATCAGGCTAAAGGGCACTCAATAGACGACTGCGTAATAGTCCAACGTTTGAAAAGAAATAATCAGTGGAAAGATGGGATGCGAAAACAAAGGTTCAAGCCTAGAGATGACTTTGATTCGACTAAGAGAAGGCGAGGAAGTAGCAGCAGCGAGCAGCGTGAACATCAGGAAGTAGAAGTCGAGAATCAGAAGTCGCAAGCAAAACAAATTGACGTCATTATGGGTGGATCGTACCTCATCTCGCATTCTATAAATTCGATCAAAGCACACCAGCGTAAAGCAGAAGCAAGCTCCCAGTTTGGGGCAAACTCGATTCTCCAGGACGTTGTAATCACCTTTAGTGAGAGCGAAACCTCGCACCTCGATAAACCTCACGATGATGCAATCGTAATCGACTTAGAAGTCGTGGGGTTTGAACTCTCACGAATAATGATTGACACCGGCAGCTCGGTAGACTTGCTTTTCTATGACGCTTATAAGCGAATGAATTTTGAGAATTCAGAAATGAATGGCGATAAAACTCCACTAACTAGTTTTGACGGAACTACAAGTCTCTCACTAGGAACCATCGTATTGCCTGTAGTTACCCATGGCATACGCAAACTCGTAAAATTCATGGTCATGGATAAACCGGCGCTTTTTAATGCTATTCTTGGACGGCCCTGGTTATATAATATGAAAGCAGTAGCCTCGACTTATCACCAGTGCGTAAAATTTTTGATTAACGGTGGAATTGGAGTCATCCGAGCAAATCAATCTGCGTCAAGAGGATGTTACAGAAGAGCATTCGAAAAGCTGCGAGGTGAAACCTTATAACAGCTAGAGAAAAAAAGCGTCAACGCTACAGCGAAGCCAATATTATCATCTTTAGAAAGCATAGCGATTGACGCAACTTTCCCTGACCAGAAATTAAAGGTTGGAGTAGATCTCGAACAAGACATCAAAACCGAGCTAATAGCTTTCTTGAAGGAGAATAAAAAAACGTTCGCATGGGAGCCATCCGACATGAGTGGAATAGATATAAAGGTCACCTCGCACGAGCTAAAAGTCAATCCAAAATACAAGCCGGTCAAGCAAAAGCGGAGAAAATTGGGCCCAAAAAAGGCAGCTGCGATCAAAGAAGAAGTGCATCGGTTGCTAAAAAATGGGTCAATCAAAGAAGTTAAATACCCCGACTGGTTAGCTAATCCAGTGGTAGTCAAAAAGAAGACTGGCAATTGGAGAATGTGCGTGGACTTCACAGATCTGAATGAGGCTTGTCCAAAGGATAGGTATCCTCTACCTCATATAGATCGAATCGTGGAAGCAACCCCGGGTCATAAATTAATGTCATTTATGGACGCATTCTCAGGGTATGACCAAATATTTATGAACCCTGACGATCAGGAAAAAACTTCTTTCATAACAGATCAAGGAATATATTGCTACAAGGTAATGCCTTTCAGGCTGAAAAACGCAGGAGCCACTTACCAGAGATTGGTAAACAAGATGTTCGCCGAACAAATAGGAAAGACCATGGAAGTCTACATTGACGACATGCTCGTCAAAAGTATGGTCTCAAAGGACCATGTTAACCAACTCAGAAAGTGTTTTGAAACGTTGAATTAATACAACATAAAGCTTAACCCATCCAAGTGCTCCTTCGGGGTCACCTCAGGAGAATTCCTTGGATACCTGGTTACCGGAAGAGGTATAGAAGCAAATCCGAAGCAAATAGACGCTCAGCTGGGCTTCACTACACCAAAAACGCCAAAAGATGTTCAGCGTTTAACCGGGAGAATCGCGGCATTAAACAGATTTATATCAAGGTCATCCGATAAGTGTCTCCCCTTTTACAAAATACTAAAGGGAAAGCAGATAGGGGGCAAGCTGTAGTTCGAATGGAACGAGCAATGTCAAAATGCCCACTGCGAGCTGAAAAGATACCTTGCTGAACCACCTATCCTGGCAAAGCCAGTAACTGGGGAACCATTGTACCTTTACGTCGCAGTCTCAGACTCGGCTGTCAGTGGTGTGCTCGTCCGAACTGACGGAAATGATCAAAAACCAATTTATTATGTGAGCTCCATGCTCGTTGGAGCAGAAAAAAAATACCCGATCGAAGAAAAGTTAGCACTCGCAGTGGTTACCTCAGCTAGGAAACTCAGACCATATTTTCAGTCACATTCGATAGTAGTAATGACCTCGCAGCCTCTTAGAACGATATTGCATAGCCCGAGCAAGTCAGGGAGATTAGTAAAATGGGCTATCGATCTCAGCGAATACGACATCGAGTACCGCATCCGAACAAGCATAAAATCTCAAGTGTTGGCCGACTTCGTCGTGGAACTAGCTCAAAATAACAACGTCGGGTTGACTCCGAGCAAGAGATGGGAGTTACATGTAGACGAGGCATCGTCAAAGCAAGGGTCTGGAATTGGCATACGACTAATATCCCCGACTGGCGAGCTTATTGAACAATCTTTTTGCCTATGCTTGGATGCATCAAACAATGTCGCGGAATATGAGGCGTTAATAGCCGGACTACGATTAGCTGTGAGTTTGGGGGTAAAAGAACTAACGGCTCACACGGATTCACAACTTATCTCTAGCCAAATAAAAGGAGAATATGAAGCAAAAATCAAAAGATGAACGCATATAAAGAGCTTGTAAGTGGAATAATTAAGTAATTCGACATTGTCGAACTCAACAAGATCCCGAGAGGAGAAAATACTGCGGCAGACGCTCTCGCAGCCTTAGCCGCGACCTCCGACTTGGACACAAAAAGAGTAATACATGTTGAGCATATAAAAGGGCCAAGCATCAACCAAAAAGACGTGTTGGCAATTGATCATCCTTTGGGCAATGAAAACAACGCGACTAGCAACGGCAAGCTAATCTTTATTAAGGAAGATTGGTGTAACCCTATTCAACGCTACATACGAACTGGAGAGCTACCCTCAGAAAAATGGGAAGCTCGAAAAGTAAAATTGCAAAGTGCGAGGTACGCAATAATAAGTAATCAACTCTATAAAAGAAGCGTATCTGGCCCTTATCTGCGGTGTGTAACCATTAAGGAAGCGGCTGATATCTTGAGTCAAATGCACGAAGGAAGCTGCGGTAACCACGCGACAAGATGAGCATTAGCAATTCGGATTAAGAGACAAGGGTACTATTGGCCAACGATCATCTCTGATTGTGGGAAGTATTCTCAGAAATGCCAAAAATACCAAAGGCACGCGCCAATGATTAACCAACCAGCCGAGCTATTTAGCTCGACGATAATTCCTTACCCGTTTATGAGGTGGTCAATGGACGTTGTAGGGCCTTTAGAACCATCCGGAATACGTCGAGTCCGTTTTCTCCTTGTTTTAACTGATAACTTCTCTAAGTGGGTCGAAGCAGAAGCATATCCAAATATTACAGGAACCCAGGTGTCGGATTTCCTGTGGAATTGTATCGTATGTCGCCACGGACTCCCAAACGAGATAATAACAGATAACATAATGAACTTAACCTTAAAACCCGTCAAGGAATTTTGCGACAAATGGAAGATAAAACTGTCAACATCGACCCCACACTATCCGTAGGGGAATGGGCAAGCTGAGGCAACAAACAAAACTATTCTAAGTATTCTTAAGAAACGCCTCGAATCGAAGAAGTCGGGATGGTACTCCGAGCTAAATGGTGTACTGTGGGCATACAGAACATCGCCGAGAAGAGCAACAGGGGAAACTCCTTTCTCGTTATTGTACGGTGTAGAGGCCATGGTGCCAGCTGAAAATGCGGGTAAATTGGGAACATCTTGGGAAGGCCCTTACCAAATCGAGGACGAAGTCAGACCCGGAGTGTATAAAATTAAAAGCATTGATTCGGGAAAAACAGAGCTAAGGCCATGGAATGTAATGAACCTTAAGAAATTTTACATCTAATAAAGTAATAAAAAAAGATGGATGAACTAAGTAAGGCTTGATCCTCTCAGCGAGGTACGTAGGCAGCTTGTTGAAGCAAGTGCAGGCCAAAAAAAAAAAAAAAGGATATAAAAGACTAAGTACTAATCGAGTGAATGGGAAGTCAAAACAGAGGTAAGAAGACCAGATAGATAATGATAGATAAAAGTTTAAATAACTACAAAAGAGGGGTAGAACCCAATACTGAAATGAGTAGAAATTATAAAAAAAGAGGAGGGCTATGCGTCCAACTCATAGTCTGAAACTTCCTCATACTCGGCTTCCCCTTCTTTACAAAGCTCGAGGCACGCGGCGGTCTCCTTCTCGAGGTCTAGAGTATTACCCCGGACTCTAGCCAGTATGGCTAAGTTGCCCAGGGCCTCGCGAGCTTTCAGCTCCCCTTCAACAGTCTTCGTCTTCTTGCTCCATTTTTGAGCAAAAGCTACTTAGACCTCCCGCAAAGAAGTAGCGACTTCAGACCTTTCGAGTTTTAGAGCCTTGATCTCCGCAGTTAGCTTCTCTATGCTAGCCTTAGAAGCTTCATGACGTTCCTGGAGCTCAACACGCGCTTTAGCTTCTTCCTCGAATCTCCACCGCAAGTCACGGTTGAGTCTTTCAGTCGATTCGGCCCGAAGCAGAGCTTCAAATTTTTCTCCTTCTAACCTCTCCCGCTCCTTTTCCTCCTTCTGAAGGGCATCTTCTTGCTCATCGAGCTTGGTAGCGAGCTCGTCATGAGCAGCCTTGAGGCCCCGCATCTCGTCATGATGTCTGGCGATGAGCTCCCTAGTACGCTTTTTGACTGAGTCAATGTATTTATTTCGCATCACGACTCCCTAAACAAGGAACACAACAAAATTAAAAATCAACCAAGAGAAAGCAAGCTAATATAGAAAAAAAAAATCATAAGTCAGAATACCTTAACATTAGCGTCGGCCATGGCTTTATATTCAGCGCCAAATAACATCTCTTCCACCGGAGGAATCTGCATATCCGGAGTTCTGAATTTGAGTTACACGGCCCGAGGATCTTGTGGTGGCCGGGCATTCCTAGCGGCTCCTGACGAGGTACCGACTCCCGGGAACAATGCCTCATTCCCATCCTCCAGCACGGCAGCCGAGGTGGTCGTAGTGGTTTCAATAGAAGAAGCTGGAAGAGGAAGAGGAGTCACCACCTGAGATGAAACTCCAAGAGGAGTCGTCGTGACATTGACTGTTGATGACGGCGCAGAGGTGGGAAAGGTTGTTTTTCCTTCCGCCTGGGCACCATCGACCTCCATTTGATCAGAGGCAGGAGCCACAAGGTCGTGACATGTTTCCAGATCCGGCAACTCTTTCTTAGGAAGAGCGGGCGCCTCCTCCATATGCGTCGCCTCTTCGGTAGTAGGGGGAGCACCAAAATAACAGGCGGAGAGCTCGAAGAGGGGATCAAATCCCCTAATGACACCCCGACAACAAGGTCCCTTGATAATCGGGCTGGGAGAGAAATCAGCATGTTATCAGCTCTCTTCGACCTTGCTTTCTTCTTACGTCGCGAGTGACCACCTTCGAGCAATATCGTCTTTGAAGCTAAAAACGAAGTAATGAAATAAAATAATGAACCAAATTACTATAATAACAACAATAATAAAAGGATTGAAAATTTAAGAGAAATTGCCCCTTACCTGGATGAGACGACCAGAGAGCGTTGTCGAGCCTCTCACTTGAAAATCATCTCCACTCTGTGCCGTCTCCCCTGAGTAAAGCAGCGAACTCGATAAGCTCAGGAGATTTTGGGAAGCTGAAAGTACCTGGCAACGTGAAAACAATGGTTAATAAATCATAATATAGTATATGATATTAATAAAACGTATATATTACTAAAAGAAATAAAATAAAATAAAATTCTCACCAAGCTCGCGAGTCCACGAGGTTTGAATACGATCAACCGGGAAATCATCGATATTCGAGATATAGATTTTGAAGAAGAAGTACTGGTCCGGCTTCTTCGTATCCTTACGACCTTCCTATCCTTTCGCGGCAACAGGTAGTACGTACCCTTACCCCTCGGGTTCATCTTGACACTGCAGAGGAATCTTAATTCCTCGCCGCACATAGGACGCCCGACTTTGACAGCTCGGGTAAAAATAGCTAGCACCGTCCTAATAATTGATGGGCACATTTGGGGGAAACAAAGCCCCACGGCGTCAAGCCACGTCAATAGTTCGGTCGGGATCGGGAAGCGGAGCCTGCACTTCGAAAAGTAAAGCGCATACGCGCATAAGTAACCCGGCGGGAGCACCTCCCGTGACGATCCTGGCCTTGGAACCAAAGTTATCACCTCCTCCGGGAAATTGTACTTCTCCCCGAACTTGGTGAGGAGGTTTCGAGTAAAGACCGATCGGGGGTGAGGTACGAACTTCTCATCGCCCTTCAGAGGGGTGTTTCGGTATACCTCCTCTTCCACGAAGAACTCTACGGCGTCTAAGGGGTCGTCTTTAGAACTCGAAGACGAAACTCGGTGGTCCGGCGATGAGTTTACTCTCTGTCGACGTTTTCTCTGCCGCCGCAGGGGAAGAACAGACCCATAACTGATGGTGTCTTCTGATGTAGCTCGAGACACAGAAGACATTTCGGAGGGAAGAAAGGTTGGAAGAAAAGAAAAATTAGAAAAAGGCGATAGAAGTACCTGTAATTAAAATGCAGTGTCACAAAGAGAGAATGTCGATTGTAATGGAAGCAGTAAACGGAGAAGAAGATAAGGAGAAAAGGGATTTCATTAATGATGAAACTCTCTCCTCGGTAACTGTAAATGCGTGCTTGCGCAGCACGACTTGATGCTTGCCACGTGTACATATCCAACGGTGAAGCGAGGAGGAAGTGGAAACGTCTAATCAGAAAGCCGCCCTTCGAGAACCATGGAATACTTTCACGCCAGCCCGCTTGATGCCTTCCACGTGGACGAAATCGGCAGTGAAGGAGGGCATGCGTTAAGTTCAACGGTCGTCCAATCGAACCGTCATGTAGAAACTACGCACGCGTTAGTAAATTGGGACCAGGTCACAATGTCAGTCCAGGCCCAGTTAGAAATAAGAGAAATAATAAGCCCAGTAATAAATTCGAAATTTTCATAACGTTTTCAAACCCATCGGACTGATCACCCGATGAGGCCACAAATCCATAAAAGTCCAATGACAACAAAATAAATTGAGGCAGAATAAATTCAAATACAAAATTATTTCATACCGAGCTATTATTATCTTGAAACCAATGAGTTGCTCGCCCAAAAAAAAAAAAAGAGAAATGAATGTAAAATGACTTTTATAGCCTTCTTAAAAAAGGGGGCAAAAAAGAAGAAACAGGGGAAAGTCTAATCAATCCTTTGAGCCGCCTCAGATGGACCGACCACAGGAAGTTCAGAATCCATTAAATCCTCAGGTCCACTTCTTCGTGAAGTGTTAATCCCAGCTAAATCCAAGGCAGCTGCCATGCCAAGGTCGAGCTCTAGGTCCAGGTGCTTGTCTTTCAAGCGCGTCTCTTCACTTTCGAGGTTCAGAGTACCCTTTCGGATCAGTCCAATCATGTCAAGGCGAGCGTCAATATCCACCGCTTTAACTTTGAGCTCCCCTTCGAGACTGCGTTTATCAAGCCGGGCCTTCAGTAGAGCGTAGCGCTCACGATACCTTGTGGACAAATCCTTTATAGCAGTTTCGACTGCAGATTCGATAGTAGTTTCCCGCGCCTCGCGCTCTTGCTGAAGCATTCTCTCAAGATCAGCGATTCTTTTATTTAAAGATAAGGCCTCCGAACGCACTTTTTGAATCTCAGCAAGCGTTTTCATCTCACGATCCTGGGCAAAACTGAGCATATTCGCCAGCTGGTCGACCGTCTTGCTCGACTCTTTTGACGACGAGTTAGAGAGTTTAGCTTCGTAGCCACCTACGCATTTATTTAATGCCCCGATAGCCTGCGAAAGCGAAAACTGGGTAAAATAAACAAGATTATAGTTTAAAAAAAAAATAGTGTATGCAGAGAAATTAAACTTACATGGCCAAAAGCTTCAAGAGCCTTAGTATAGTTCGACTTCTCAGACATATCTCTCAGTGCCGGCATAATGCAACCTCGGGGTTTGAAGTGTCTTAACACAATAGCCATACCATGCCGATCTTCTACGATTGGACAATCTCTGTCATGCGTGAAACTCCATTAGAATTTGGGTTTTGACGAGGGCGAGCTGCGGTGATGCCAATGGGTGGAAATCCCAGAATCAATATCCTTGGGGGCCTCGAGGTCTCCAGCCTCGTCATCCTCGCGTGCATCACCCGATGAGCGAGCACACTTTGGAGAGGGTTCCGCTGAGTCGGACCTCTTTCCTGTGACTTCAACTTGATCATGATAAGAGCGTGGTGGGGGTGGAATTTTGCCTTTGTCGGTTGAGACCGAGCATTTGTAAACCAATAATCGTGGACGGGAATTGCCGTGATAAGAGGACGAGCTCCAATTTTGGAATTTCCCTGAGACAGAACAAAATACATCAAAGGAAAACGGAATAATTATATTTTCGATAAAATAGTAATAATATGAACGGGATCAGCAAACTGGGAGAGCTCGAGTTCCTAGAGTGATCAGCGGCTGAGGAGCTATTTTCGCTCATGATAAATCCAATTAATGATTTTCAAATCCCAAAGTATGTTTAGACGAGATGTGTCGCGTACCCTTATATAACCACAACGAGAGAATATTCCGCAATAAATGGCAGATCCAAGTTAATCAAGAGACAACTAACTTTTTGGCACACATTTTTAAATTCAAAGGAGGATTTTGCGGAGTATAGTAGGCAGATCCCGGAAATGAAGCTCATAGGTTCAGCGAGGTGCTAAACCATATAAGCTGGGGGGCTATTGTTGGTACATGCCCCGTTTGCTCCAGAAGGCTCATTAAGGCTCATACCCGATTAGCTCTTTCTACTTTGAAGATCAGCCCAGGCCCATAAGAAAATTTAATGGATCATGATGGCGAGCTCCGAAGAGGAGGTCGAGAAAAGAGGAAGGGTGATGGCACAATTAGGTCAGAATGCTTAGCTTATAAATAGAGGAGACTTGTAATTAGAGAGGAGGATCTTGGTAACCTTATGCAAAAACCTATACAAGAATTGTTCTTTCCATTTTCTAGTTCAAAAGTCTGATCTATCTGTTTACTTACACTTCTCCCCAAAGCTGAAATCGAACTTAGGCATCAACATGAGCTTTTCCCGATACGCGTCGTTATGTTTCAAGCTATGCAATGTTTGTTGGCAACTCTCTTATCTCTTGGAAATCCAAGAAACAAGATACAATCTCTTTTAGTTCTGCAAAAGTAGAGTACAAATCCATGTCTGTTGCCATAAATGAGTTAATCTGGCTTACTTCATTGCTTCAAGAACTGAAAGTACCTTTTGCATTTCATACTTACCTATATGGTAAAAATACTTCGGCCTTGCATATTTCTAGTAACCCAGTATTCCATGAGCGTACAAAAAATATAGAAATAGAATGTCATACGGTGAGGGAGAAGATTGAAGAGGGTTTGCTCAAGACAATGTATACTAGGACTTCAGATCAGTGTGTTGATGTTCTAACTAAGGCTTTATATCTAGCTCCTTTTCGAGATATCATAGCCAAGTTGGGTTGCATAACATCTATTCAGTCTCATCTTGAGAGGGAATATTAAATTTATAGGAACGATTTAGTCTAATGTAATTGGTTATAATTGATTTGTGTTGGTCCAGGTTGGTATAACCAATTGTATATAAACCTCTTATAACCTTACATTTCATTCTATCAGAAAAAACAGAAAGTTTGGTAAACAATTTCAAATTTTTTCTTTCTATTAGCTAATAGATACTCTTTTAATCACTCGTAATCAGACATGATAAAAATAAAAACCACCAAGCATCTATCTCGAACATCAAAATCGTGTTTGTCTCATTGATTTATATGCATAAACCAGCAGCTAGCGTTACAACAAAAGGAAATACAAATAAGGACATATATTTGAAAACCTCAATTATTTTCAGAGATGTCTTAGCTTTGAAATGGTGGAAGTTTTGGCCCATCGTTAGAATCAGGAGTTGGCTACAAAAACAAATAAAACAAAAAATAATTGGTGTTTATGGAAAAAAAGAGACATACAATTGAAATTTCTTTCAACGCAGATTCTCCAAGATAATAATAAGTCATAGAGAGAATATATATTTTTTTTCAAAAATAACCAATGGATCGATAATAAGGATCGATCCATAACCTAAGATATTTAATAGAGCAGGATAGGATTTGAACCCACCACCTCCTACCTAGCTAAATCAGAGGCAAGCCAACTGGGTCACATGTTTTTTGGCAGAAAGAATAGAATTAAAAAAACAAATATTGTTGATGCTAGAACTCAACACTCGTTATCAAATTGTGGAACTTCG
>OVBA01001159.1:0-46113 GCA_900406435.1 Lepidium aucheri
CCTTGTTTTTGTTAAAGGTAGAAGACGGGAATATGACTGAACTTTGCCATTGCGTCTTGCGGCTCTACGTTGTTCCAATAACTCTGACGACGAGTTGTCATCTTCGACATCTATTGTAGACTCCTCCACCATAGATCGTATAAGCCTTCTTTTAGATGAACCCTCTCCTGACTTCCACATTCTAAGCAATCTGTAAGCAATTCAACGGTGGCGTTGCTCGAAAGTGTAACGACTGCTTATGACAGAAACCAGTGGCGTGCTAGCTTTGATTTGCTTCTCCCGACTTGGACACAATGCTAAGGAGACTCAAAATGGTTTCGAGTGTGTAGAGGAGCTCAAGATATTCGGCTAAAGATGCTCAAAAACATATCCGAGTGTAGTTAGATGCTCGAACTAGACTGTGGCCGTTGTTGTGTTGAGACGAAACAGAGTTTGTGGTGGCGCGTGGTAGCGGTGCATGACGGCGCTTTCAATCCTGTGTTTAAGGTCGAGTCTTTGTCATCCACATGGATCATCTCTGGATCATCTCTGCAGTTGTATTGTTCTTTTGGTTAAGTGATGTAGACTTATTGGTTAAGTTATGTTGAAATCCATTTCCTTGCTTTTGTTAAAGGTAGAAGACGAGAATATGACTGAACTTTTATTAAACTTTCTTGGTGATTATAGCTTATTACAACTAAGATTTATATAGAAAAAAATGGTACATTTTAGATCAAGCAACGGTCATCCTTACCACAAGATTGTATACCTGTAATTGCTTGGTCCAAACAAGGTTCTTGGACCTGTTTTGTGTTTGGGCTTACAGTATTTCTTTTAACAACTTTATAGATAATAAGATAGGAAAATCTAAGGTATCCGAGAGAGAAGTGAGTTAAAAACTTGTGGACTGAAGGGAAAAAAGATAGTTGGAGACAAACAAATTTGTTTTCAAAGTTGGAGGAAAAATTTAAAATTTCTGAAAATATTTGGATTTTGGTACTATACTTATATCAGTTATATAGTTAGGCATAAATACATATAGTTATATCTTAGCTATTTTTGAAAAATTTGTAGTTGACCCTACTATTAATTAATCATCATTAGTTGAACCAAGCACATTACGATGTTGTAGTACATATATTACGGATCCAAGAAAATATTTTAAAGTTTTCACAAGCGTATTCAATTTTTATTTCATAAGATAGTTACTAGTAATAAATCAAAGACATATAGTAATGATTGTCACAACAAAGTGTGATACATCCATAACTCAAATGAACAACAAATCATCATATAACTTCGAATGTTGTCTTAAAATTAGATTATTGTAGTATAACGTGAATCAAGTTAAAACTTGTGAGATCATGTGTTCATACTATATCAAACCGGCCAATAATATCAATATATTATGTGAACCAACAACAATATTAATTAATAACATATAGACACATGAATGACTTGAAAGATATGTGTTGGTAATGCATAATGGCAGTGTAAACCAACTCATTTCATTACAGAACCAAAGAATACGAATAAAATTTTACTAAACCCAAGAAAACCAACAAAATTAAATGTGAACCAGTGTGAAATTATACAATGTTGGCCAAAACCTGAACCAAATAGTATGTAATCTTTACAGGAATTAATTAGCTGAATATATAAAATTTAATTTCAACAAATTATATTAATTTTAACAAAATCACTAAACCGGTTGGTTTACTATTTTCGATTTTGAAGTTTACCGATCAATATTTTTGATTTTAGCTTTATGTGAGACCCTTTATTTTTTTCGATTAAAAATTTGGTATGGTTATTTGTCATTTCAGATTTTAAAAATTGGTATGTTTACTTTATGAGTCATGACTAGGCCTGGGTATAATAACTGGAATTGAAATACCGAACTAAATTGACTCGAAATATAAGGAACCAAATCAAACTAGAATTGGCTAACTAACCGAACAGTTTCAAAATTCAAGAACCAAAGAATCGGAACTGAATAGGTACAGAACTCAAAAACGAATAGTTACCTAAAAGAACCAAAATACAATTGGGAAAATTGTCAATTAAACATTCAACTACACACCCCGGACATGGTCAATTAAAATACTAATCTACAATTAACCATAAAAATACTAAATATTGCATTGACTCGGCCAATTGAACATTCCGAAAATCCTAAATTTAAAATTTTTCTAAATTCGAAAACCAAATCGATTTTTAAAAGTTCGATTCAGTTCTCATCTTTATTTCAATGAATCCCTAAGCTTAATTTTATCTTTTCTTTCAAGAATAAGCTCAAATTTGAGCTTCAAACTTATGGATATTTGTGTTAAAGAAGTTCAAATTTGAGCTTATTCTTGAAAAAATAGAGAAAATTAAGCTTAAGAGTTCATTAAAATGAAGATAAAAACTGAATCGAACTTTCAAAAATTGATTTGGCTTTCAATTTTAGGATTTTCGGAATGTTCAATTGGCCGAGTCAACGCAAAATTCAGTGTTTTTTATGGTCAATTGTAAATTAGTATTTTAATTGACTAGTCCGGAATGTGTAGTTAAATCAACCAGATTTTGTAAGTAAAATGTTTAATTGACAGTTTTCCCAAACACAATTATATATTTTAAATAATTATCTATATAGAATTTAATAATCTAAATATCCAAAACTATAAATATAAATCCAAATTTGTTAGTCTATTTGAACAAAAATAATTAAAAATTTAAAATATTCAATTTTTATAATTAATTCATGATTTATTAATGATTTATTTCATTTTTTAATTAGATAGAGATATCCAAACAAAAACCAAAACGAATTTGAATAGGTATCTATTGGTTATTTCGAATTCAGAACTGAAATAACCAGAACTAAAACCAAAACAAATTGAATTTTTAATAAATACTCATTGATTATCATTTCTCCGAAACCAAAAAACAGAAAACTAAAAGAACCAAACCGAATCAAACCAAAGAATGAAATGCTAGCGCTAGTCATGACACACACTCTGAGTTACAGTGTGACAAAAATATGACAATACGATCGCACACAAACATTAAAAATATGTGGGACCCTTTATTCTTTTTGCTGTGCGAGAAAGAGGGGAGAAGAGAAGAATATTGATCATCTTAATGTTTTGAGGATAAGACATTATGGGCTTTATATAAACATAAAAAAAGTCATGTAATGGGCCCAAATGATCAAAGTCTACAATATTATACCACCATAACAAAAGTCACGTAAAAGATCAATACGAACATAACGTGATACAATAATGATTTTTCCGATAAACATGAAAGCAAGAATAAAATTAGTTTAACCATTATACAGCATTACGAAAATTGAAATTCAAACAAGCTCTCCACCATCACCACGAAAATCATGATTTCAACAACTTCTATGCTGTCACGGAAATTATGATTTTAACCTCTACACACCTCACTCACGTGCTGAAGGAGCAAATCAAGGACACCACCAAAACTGAAGTTGGAATCTTCACCTGAATTTCCACCTGAATCAACGAAACACCAAGTGTTGTTCTCTCTTATTATCAAAAATTTTAAATGAAGAAGAAACATGGACATATTATGTTGAAGAAGAAATATCAGATCCCATTTACTTCTTCCGTACGTGATAGTTGGTATAACGTTGTTGGTTCATTTAAAATAAACCAAAACTATCCAATTTCGCAATTGAAAAAGAGAATAAAGTTTAATATAAAACTAATTTATTTCGAACCCTCTAAATCAAATAAAGGTTCCAAATAAGGTAATTTGTGGGTCCAACTTTGTTTTAAAAATGACAAGGAGTATAAGGAGTATTTGTGATTCAATAAAATTAAATTGATTTTTACCCCTTTAAATAAAAGTAATTATGATCTCATCAGATGTAGACTACGATTTGCTCCACACAGTGGTTTCTGTTATATCTGTTCGTCAGACCTAAAACGTCGTTGTTATAAGAAATACTAAAACCATACCTAGGCCAAAATGGTAAAACTAAATTTATGTTGGAGTTGTTTAGACCATAGCAACTATCGTTCCAAGACCGTAGTCAGCTTTGTGGGCTTCAAGCCCAAAAATATCTTCTAATACCTTTTATATATTTAAACTAACTACGCACATGTTTAATTCATTTTGTGTTATGCATTAACATTTCTTAAAAAGTTGTAATCCTTTTAAGAAGTGACTGTTCAAGCAGGAATTAGGGGGAAGATAGGCAATGTTTCTTAAACAAACTAAGAGGAAAAAGAACAAATTGTTGGAACTAGAGGTGATCGGGTTAAGTACTTATTGATCAAACTCAAAGTGGCCAAAAAAAGATCATTTTTCAAGGAGTTCCACCCCTATTTATAGATCATAGAGGCAGTTACAACTTCTTGAAATTAGAAAAGATCACATTTGTTCGGATTTGTAAATATATAGAAAGATTTTTGCTAGATCTTCGGAAATTTTCCTTATCTGAAATAGGAGAACTTCCTTTTCCCTTTAGCAACGAGTTGCCCAATTTTCTTTCGTTCTGTGATCCGTTAAATAGGAATCTTTCCGAGTTGATAATCAAAAACCGAGATGACTTCTAGTCGAGTCTACGACTTAAAGGTTTTCTGACTATCGATTGTTCTTGTGGACCAAAGTAGGATCTCGGATCCACCTCTAACATTTATCCCCCCTAGAATCGGAAAATTGTGTTGAGTTTCCGAGTTGGTAAGTTACATGTTTCTGAATCTTCGGTCCACATGTCAGGCATCAATTAGACCATTAGGGCGGTTTAACAGGACATTATTAGGTCATTATTATGCGATAATTTGGTTTCCGGTCAAACCCCTATAACTACTTCCTTCTATTTCTTTGTAGCAAAGGTAACTTCTCTCTCTATATTCTCTCTCCCTTTCTTGTACCGAGACATTTTTACTTCTTTTAAATTGTTATTTCCTAAGTTCGTTCTGCCAAAATTGGAATGAATAGGATATAATCGAGTTCCAAATCGGCATCTAAAAGTTCCATAACTATTTCCTCTTCATCATTTGGAGGGATCGATAGCGCATTAGCTGATCTTCTTGCTAGGGGTACTAATGCCGAACGAGATTCAGTGGTTTCCGGTGGAAACATAGTTATTCCTGTAAGAGGTGATAACTCGAGAGCCTCTTCCTGTAACATCTCTATCACGCTCTTTCCAGCTAGCCAGTTGAAAGCTTTTGACAAACTCTCTTGGTGTTCGCCCCTCAATAATTACTCGAACAAAGCTAGAAAGGGTTTATGAACTTTGTCCAGCGATAAAGGATATCTCTATCCAAATTCCTGGGCCCAAGGATAGACCATGGACCCCTCCAGATGGCTTTATTTCAGTATATGATTGGTGGTTTACGGAGGCTAAGATGTGGCTTCCTATTCTGAATCTTCTTTCTGAGTACCTATACTGGGCACGTTGGTCCCTGGAGTTGAGTCGGGGGTTCATATTCATAGGCGCTTTTTTGAAGATATCTTGATTTTTTGCCAACATGATCCTCCCAAAGGGACTTTTTTTGTTAAGGCACAAATGGGGTTTTGATTTTTAAACGGTGTTCCTTCCAAGATTTTGAATTGGACAAACCGTTATTTCTTTGTTCGCCTTGATGCACACCTCTTTGCCAATGTTGACATGGATTTCAGAATTTCTTGGACGAAGAAACCTAGTAGATTCAAGGCGTCTAGGTACTTTTCCTCCTTGGTTTTTTGACTCAGACGCTTACTGTTTTTACGTACTTCTTTTTGCAACAACGTACTCTTCTACTCGCCCTCGAGTCCCTAACTATCAAGAATTAATAAGTTGGCTTTGTGGAGTTCCTCGATTGCATTGGAAGAGATTGCCAGCTTGTTTGCATTAGAGAACGTCTTCACGCTATTCAAAATATAGTCCTGATTTTGTTAAATGGGGATATCCTTTGGAAACTCATCATTTTTTTTCTTCTGCATGAATTCTTCAAAGTGAAATGGGCCTTAAGGATTTCGAGATGCCCAACGTCATGGAAGGGCTTGAAGCTTTATTCGATGAGGTGACTCTTTTTCTTGTCGAGACCAGGTCACTTCCTAAGGGGGATCTCGCTCTGTGTTTTGGTGATGTCGTGGGGGCTCCTTGCCCTTGAATTGTTGATAGTTCTAGGACCGCGTTAAGAGGTTCAGTCGTTACTCGTCCAGCTTCTATAGCAGAGGTTACTCTGTCAGCTTCCACTGTCAAAGCTGCTATTCCGGTTTCTGCTGCCGAGATTGTCTTGATAGAGATAATTGTTGAGTGTTATAAGGGTTCCCCTTCTTCTTATAAAAAGAAGAAGAAGACTAAAATCATTGTCAAAATAATGGACTGTCCTATTGCTGGGACTGCCTCTCCCGCTCGGGTCTCGGGTTCTACAAGGAAAAAGCCCAAGAAAAAGAAGATAACCTCTAATCATGCCAAGTCAGGTACGCTTCTTGCACTTTTTTTTGCTAGACGGTTAAGCGAGGAGGTCATTAGTCGTTGTACGAAGATATCAGGTCATGCTGATGCTCTCAAGATTACGGGGAGAGACGCATCCAAATGCAAGGGAATCAACGGATTCACCTCTGATCACCTTATCCTTGAGATCCACACGAATCTACTTGCGCCTCATGGATTGAGTGCATAGGAACAGGGTAGATCTAACTTGCATAAACATAAAGAACTTAATTGAAAATTGCAGAAAGTAAAGATGAAGAACAATATAAACTTAAATCATAAACTTCGTTAAAGCATAATTATAAAAAAGTACCTTAAACAAGCAAAAAGGAAACAACAATAAAAATAGAGAGAGTTTTTCTGCTAAACATCAGATAAAATGATAAGAAAGTGATTAGAGAGTAATTATAGGGTCATTTGCATAACCCTAATGGTCAAACCAACCTAAGTCAGTCAACCAGGAATCTTTCCCTCGGAGACCTTGCGCAAGCTTGGGCACCGAGGAGTGGTTCTTGTCTTTGTCCGCGGGGGTTGAGACTGAGTGGATGGTCCGAGTGTAATAGATTTATCTTCTCTCGCGGCAGATAGGTTGAGGCTGGTGACTGAGACATCTTTTCCTGAGCATTCTGAGCAGTCCTCGCCCTGCGATCCACGAGGTAGCGATCCGAGTTTGCACAATCTTTTTTGCCTAGCAGCTGATCCAATTGTCTTTAACTCTAGTTTTACCTCCTTTTTGCTCCTTTTCCTAAATAAAATTCCAAACTCCAAATATAAATGCAAAGAAAGCAAAACAAATCTAAAAAGACCTAAGTAAACGGAAAATCTATCTAGACGGATGCAAAACTACCTAAAACAAGACTCTAAAACCATCAAAAATCACACACATCAGCTCCCCCAAACTTAGATCTTGCTTGGCCTCAAGCAAGTGCAATGACCTAATTTTCACGCGTGTTATTATCAATTTTTTCATGAGTCCTAATTAGAGGCTTCTTGTCAAAGTCTCTCTATCATATGGAGCTTTTCTTTCATCTATGAAGCACACCCCGCACTGCTTTGTTTGTCAATAAGCCTCCTCTTTGTAGTCTCCAAAGCCGGCTCTTCTTTGAAACAAGAGGTTTAGCTTTAGTAGATGTTTGGGGTAGTATAAGTGATCAAGGGGTGGTAACTCATATTACTGTAGCTGAATATGCAACAGCAATCCTAGGACGCATACCCAGACGGAAACTAAGTTCCCACTGGAAAAGCTGCACACAAAATGGGAATATCTTGTCTAACAAACAACTTGCTTTAGCTAAACTGTAATCCACATGTGGGCTCTATCATTTTGGAAACCGCAATGTAATCATCCTCAAACATAGCATTCAACCTATGGATTCCTATCACCTAAGCTGGTCTCTAAAGGTACAAGTCTAATTCCTTATTTCTTTTAGGTGTGGTCCTTAAAAGAGACTAGAGATCAACAAGTACATGTTTCAACTTCCCTAAGCTTAGCATGATCATTTTTCAACTTAAATTGTTCCCTCTCATTAAAATTTTGTTGCCCGATTATTCAATTTTTTTCTTTTTCTTTTTTTTTTCTTTTTTTTTCTTTTATTGTGCCCTTTTGGCTCTTCCGACGTTGACTTACACAAACATGAAAGATTACGGGTTTACGCTTCCTTCTAAGTACATGTTTCGACTTCCCTAAGCTTAGCATTTTTCAACTTAAATGGTTCTCTCTCATTAAAATTTTGCTGCCCGATAATTCATTTTTTTTCTTTTTCTTTTTCTTTTCTTTTTTCTTTAATTGTGCCATTTTTGGCTCTTCTGACGTTGGCTTACACAAACATGAAAAGCTACGGGTTTACGCTTCCTTCCAAGTTGCTCCACCAACCCGTATATGGAGTAAGTTAGCGGATATACATGGACATGAAAGGCTACGGGTTTACGCATCCTTCCAGCTGCTTCACCTTTACCACTTACTCGGTTTAAGTTCTTTGTGGGCAGCTTAATTTTTTCACTTAACTTTTGAGAGGATTTACCAAGCACACGCTTCTGGATCATGCTAAACATAAAGAAGGAAGGTATTGATGCATCTCTAGGCTCTAAATTGGAAGTTTAAGTAGGTTTAGAAGGACTCAAACTAGACCTATTCAAAACACAACCCAAGAAAAGTTCACCAAGGCGATGATCCGCCAAAAACTTTCCAAAACGGCTATCTACCAATCAAGAGCATTCACAATGGTTACTTAGCTTAACTTATCAAGATTTGCCCANCACTTAACTTTTGAGAGGATTTACCAAGCACACGCTTCTGGATCATGCTAAACATAAAGAAGGAAGGTATTGATGCATCTCTAGGCTCTAAATTGGAAGTTTAAGTAGGTTTAGAAGGACTCAAACTAGACCTATTCAAAACACAACCCAAGAAAAGTTCACCAAGGCGATGATCCGCCAAAAACTTTCCAAAACGGCTATCTACCAATCAAGAGCATTCACAATGGTTACTTAGCTTAACTTATCAAGATTTGCCCATCATCAAGATCATTCCCACTAAACAAGTTCGGATGCATGAGTCCTAAGTGAATGAAACCTAAAGACAAATATAAATGGATGCAACTACATGATCACTCTATCTTTTTTAGGTTTCATTTTCAAAAAATTTCAAATTTTTATGGTTTTTCTATGCCTTAAGTGCCATGAAATGCAACAATCAAATGCACAAAGAAAAATCTTNAATGCACAAAGAAAAAAAATCTAACCGGATTTTTACAACCTTAACACATGCATGCAAAAATAGAAAATAAGAATCACAAGAAACGATGTAAGAGTACTCTAGACCCCTCCCCCCNCCCCCCCCCAATTTAAATGACACAGTCCCTTGTGTGTATAGAAGTCGGAGAGAGTTGTCTAGACAAACACAACAAAAAACAACTAAAAATAAAAATGTATGTATAGAAGGTTGGGGTTTGGTACCTAGAAGCCGAAAAAGTGAGTAGTTGAGGCATTCATGTCCTCAAAAGTGTAACTGTGAGGGTTAGGGTACCCTTTTGGAGCTAATCTTTCGCATGGTGCGATGTGTTGCTGCCTGTCCGAATACTCCTTGTGGTCATGGTCGACGAGGGATGCGTGCGAGGGACCTTCCTGAGGGGTTTGCTCTCGATATGACCATTGCTTCTGGCCCTTCTTCCCGGTCCGCTTGTATACCCACGTCGTGTCCATTGATTGGCATCGCGGTTGCTCATCTTGCGCTTGGTGTGAGCTGGGACCTGCTGAAGTTGAGTGCCTCCTCGCTGGTGGTGGTGAGTCATGTGTGCGAGGCTGGGGTTCTGTTCTCTGAGCGATGATTCCAGTCCATCAATTGCTTTCCACATCCTCTTGCGCTCGCTCAGCCACTCCTCCTTTTCCTTCGTGAGGCCTTTCACCTTCTTGAACAGCCACTTCCCCAACTTTTGGAGTTTCCCAATCCGCTTGTGGGCTTCTTTGCTTGCTCTCCTTGGTTCTTCTCAGTAAAGTCCTCGAAAAAGTAGGATTCAGGATCAACTTCTTCATCATCTATCTCCTCTTCTGCCTGTTGAGGTCGCTGTCCTTGCTGGGTTTCACCGAGTAAAGCCGCGAGAGGTGGAGTAAAAGTCACATTCTCCATTGTGGTCAGCGAGATGTATTCTGGGCAAGGTAGAAATATCCTAGCGCCTTGGCAATGAGGCATGCCCTTTGAAGATATCACATGTCCATAAATTTGGATGGAGCCCAATTGTAATCTTCAGTGTTCAAGGGTATCCCCTTTGCTTCTAGTATCCGAGCATCCGCTCCACCAATGTAGATGTGCTTTGGCTTCCCCGATTTCCTCCCCGTTTGCATCATTGCTCTTCCGCGGTATGTGAGGAGGTGTGTTGCTAACACGAACGACATCTCGGAGTTCACTTCATCTCCATCAATATGCAGCCCGCTTGGAGTAGTGCCAACAATCTCCTTCATCACCATAACCATCATGTGCATCTCCCTAAGGTTGATTGGCGAGGTGGAGGGTCTAGCAAAAATCACGTTGGCTATCGCTCTCCTTGCGTAGTTGATGGCTGGGTTGCGAATCCAACTTCCCTTGCTCCGTGAAGAATCATACTCCCTAGATCTGGACAACATCTTCCATACCTTGTCGGTATCATTCTCTCCAACATCCGAATATGCCACTTCTCCGGATTGAAACCCAAAAAACAATTCCAACTCCCTCAACGTCATCGCGTATAGTTTGTCGTACAAGGTGAACTTTATGTACCCAGGTCCGTTCTTCTTTATCTTGGCTGTCTCAGACTTTGCGTAGATAAGAAGGTCCATGGTGGTGAGAAATTGCAACGTCTCCTCAATGTAAGAACTCGCCACACTATACATGAAAACTTTAATACCAAGCGAGCTAAACACCCTATCCACATCCTCAGTGATTCCTGATTTCCTCATGGTTCCAGAATGTGGGAAGTACATACCTTTTATCCCCATTGCCTTCAAAGCCTCATACGCCTTGTCGGATTCATCAGCCTCCTTTGTAGCCTTTCCTTTCTTTTCTGCCTCACGTTCCTCGTAGGCCTTCCTCGCCTCTTTCTCTGAGTAACCACTCTTCTTCAAATCCTTGATGATTTGGCGGTACCTCGTGTTCCTTCCTTTTTTCTCAGTCTTCTTCTATATCTTCTCCTTGCTCTCATACTCGACTTCCATTGGCAAGGGCTGAGCATACTCACTGTCCTCGTCATTGTCTTCACTGCTTGAGGGCGAGGCTATCTGTTTCCCCTTCCTCTTCTCCTGAGCTGAGCTTCCTTCACCATGAACGAACCTCCAGTTCATCGGCTCAGTCACCGATCTTCTCGCCGATTCCTTTATTGGAATTTCAAATTTCATATGTACCCCTGGCTCATCATTATCCGATTGGACGATGAATCAGCGAGGCCTGTTTTCACGGTGGACTGGCGGTGAATATTCCAGCCCCACTGCCATCTCTCTTCTTCCAGCTCTTCGTGCATCATTCATGAACTTGCTTCCGAATTCCGTAACCTTTCTTTTATCACTAGAAGACATGCTTGATAAAGGTTTGAATTGGAAAAATTTGAACTTTGGGAGAGAGAGAGAGTAACTCGCCGGCGGTGAGAGAGTAACTCGCCGGCAGTGAGAGAGTAACTCGGGGAGAGAGGTTAACTCGGTGAGAGAGGTTTTGCTTGTTTGAGAGTTTGAGATTGGATGAGGGAACCGATGAGGAAGAAGCTTGTTTTTATACCCGAGTGTTGCAGGTTCTCAAGGAGACAATCTAGGGAGAAAGGAGACAATCTCAGGAGAAGAAGGGAGACAATATCGGCTCCCGAGTTGCTCACCACTCGTCCTCAACGTTGGCATCATCTCGTCCGTCAATTTCAAATTTTGAATCCTTCACCAATTTCAACCCTTGGATTGGTCCAACTTTGACTTAACCTCCCCTATATTTTAGCAAAAAGTTGTTGTTGCGTGGGCTCCACTTGATGAGCTGGAACCAAATCAAGTTTTGTCGTGCTCCTCAGCTAACCTCCTTGCTCAACCTCCCCGCTGCATACACCGAGGCCTGACTACCAATTCAGAAAAACCCAAGCTTGAACTGTCCTTACTGCTTTCCTCTTGACTATTCTGAATCCCGATTGGCTCCCTGTTGTGATAATATCTAAAACCATAAAGAGTTAGCCACATTATCAAAATAGGCTCCAATTAAAGCATTTATACTATTAAGCTCCATGTTCAAGATTGCACTGAATAGTAAGTTCATAATCATAATGAGATGTATTTGACTAGAACTTCCTATATAAAAGGATAATGAGGTGTGCAAGTAGGTTCATGAGTGGTGTTCAAGGCAATGTGAACACTACTTGCACACCCTCCTCGCCTCATGTCATGAGGGGTTTGGGTTCTTTGTCAAATTTTCTCACTCCTCGCTCTGTTGCCTCCGAGGGTTAGGTGCGAGGTCTACTCTTTCTTGGCTTAATGAGTGCATTACTTCCTCTAATTTTGCCAAGTGTGTATCCAAGGCTCCTTGAACCTGAGATCAAAATTACAAACACCCAATAACAACAATAATAAACTAGCAAAGATTGTTCTTAAAATTAAACAAAGCTAAATTAACTTTAAACGAAATTAATAATAGTTTTCAAAAGTAAAGAATAGACATGGGATTCTCTCCCAAGTGGGCTTGTTTAGAGTCACAAGCTTGACTCTTCATACACCTCTTAGTATGGGTTTGCAAAGGGAACCATAGCTCCCTCATTTGCATCCTCATCCATTCCCCCTATTGTTCCTTCAATCTCAAAGCAATGCCTGTCGATCGTAGGCTTCTTTCTTTCTTCCTTTAAGTCGAACATCATACCAACTCCCTCTCAACCCTTTATTTTAATGGTCATGTTCTGCACATCAATCAAAGCTCCTACTGATGCTAAGAATGGTCTATCCAGCAGTAGTGGATCAGTAGGTTCTTCATCCATCTATAATACCACAAAATCAGTAGGAACCAGCACACTGCCAACACTTATTGGTACATCCTCGAGCAGTCCCCTTGCCTTCCTTGTTGTTCTGTCCATGAGGACCAATGAGATTTTGCAATCCTTGAAGTTTGAGTACCCCAGCTTTTGTGCAGTGATTAGTGGGATCAAACTGATGGATGCTCCAAGGTCACACAAGCAGTTAATGAACGTTAAATGCCCTACTGCACATGGAAGTGTGAAGCTTCTTGGATTACTCAACTTTTCTGCGATGAACCTTTTCCTTTGATGTGGAAGAACTGGTACCAATACCGATCCAGATGATCGGATCCCAACAGCCATACATTCCTCCTCTTGCTCCTTAAGCTAGTCCTTCAAAAATTTCTTGTATTGCGGAATTAAGGCAAAAGCATCTAAGATGGGAATCTTTTGCTCTATACCGCTCATTTGCTTATCAAAAAGGACATTCTGTTTCTCCGCTTGATTATTCTTCAAATGTGAAGGGAAAGGTGCTTTGGCTTTGGTTGCAACCACTGGTGCAACTTCTTCTGTCAAATTCAAGTTAGGAATGTTTGGGTCTTCTCCTTGCTGCACAGGCAAATGAGGGCTCTCCTTGAGTTGTGCAGTTTTCCCAGTAGTCAGATCATCATCTACCTCTCCTTGCGCCTCAGGCCTGCGAGGTGTGTCCCCGAGTAGTTCACAACCAGCTTTATTATTGGCTTGTTCTGCCCCCCCCCCTAGCTTGAATAACGCTGTCCTCAGCGTTTTCCTTCGGTCAACCACTGATGGGAGCATCTTTCCGGTTCTGAGAGTAATTGACTGAGCCGTATACTCCTTTGGGTTTTGAACAAATTTTCTGGGTAGCTGACTGGTAGCCTTAGTATATGATGATGCTTGGTTGCTTTCCACATACTTCAATCGTGCGTTGAGGGTTTCAAACTTGTAGTGGAGGTCACTATCGCTTGCGTCGATTCGGCTATGTACCTCGCCAAACTTCATGCTCATTTCCGCTTGGTGGGCAGTTTGGCTTTGCAATATTTGTTGGAGCATATTCATCACGTTCGGTTGGTCTTCTTTTGTTGTTGGAGGTTGAGTTGGAGGTTGAGTTGGAGCTGGTGCTGGCTTAAGGCTCTGCTGCCATTGTTCCTTGGGTATCCAAGCTCGTTGCTTTAGTGGATACACTTGATCTTGTGGGTTGGCTACATTGGTGCTTCGATAGCTCAAGTTCAGGTGTTGTTTGTGACCCACGGCTTAGATCCACTTTGATTCTGAACAAAACAAATCTCCTCCAATTGCTCGTCTTCACCCTCTTGTACCGTTTCCTCTTCCCCAAGGTTGACTTGCTTAGTGTGGACCATTAGCAACTTGTCTACCTTCTCATGAAGTTGCTTCAGCTCTTTATGGGCAGATGTGTCCGAATCAAAAGTTTCCCATACAGCTCGGTCATACTCCTCGCCATACTGTCCATCAGCTAGAGCAAGATTTTCTATTAATGTTCTTCCCTCGTTGATCTCTGATAACAAGGTTTTTGAGCCTAAGTGATCAAATCATTGAAGCATGGTGGTAAGTAAGTGGGATATCGAACCAATACTCAGTAGTTACTTGTAATCAACCGATCTACTATAAGTTCCTAGCCCAAGCAACCTATCAATCTGTCACAAAGATAAGCTATGTTTTCTAGTGAGATTGCAATCTAGCCAATAGGACAAAATAAGCTACAAGACAAAATAGAAATAGAACTTATACTCACAAAAACAGAGAAATGATCAATAAACAGAGCAATATGATAGCAATAAGTGAATCTAAGATAAAAAGCATAAATCTAGAGGATAGGAGGTGATTAATCGATGGTAAACTCGCCGATCCGACCTCGCCAAGCTATATAAGGCGATCCCTAGATTGGGACAAGCAAGATCATCACGTTCTCACGGTGAAGACCTCTTTCCAATCCAGCTGATCCATTATGGCACTAGCCACGACCATGCCAAATCATAAGCTTAAAGTTCAGCCCAATACATCTAATAGACGATCCACAATACTAGATCTCTCCTTGGTGGATCAAACCATCACTCACATGGTACTCGGTCTTCGATTCCCTTAGCGCTAGCTTTAGGTTTCGGCCCAAATCAGATCTCTCTTGATCAGGGAGAGATCGACCTTAAGTTCGGCCATGTGAGCAGATATCGGATCAGATCATTGTTCGCAAGGCAATTGGATCAGTGGTTTCACCTCTGATCTCCCTATCCTCGAGATCCACAAGGGTCTACTCACTTCTCATGGTTTGAGAATGGAGGATCAGAGGAGATCTCATTAGCATAAACATAAACAACAATAAAATAAAGAGCAGAAATTAAAGATGAAGATCAATCCAAAATCATTCCATCAAAACTTAAGCATAATCATCAAAGTACCTTAACAAGCATAAAAGAAAGCAACAACAAAAATATAGAGAGTTTTTTTGGCTAAACAACAGATAAAAAGATAAGATAATGATTAAGGAATATTTATAGGGTCATTTGCATAACCATAATGGTCAAACCGACCTAAGTCGGTCAACTAGAAATCTTGTCCTCGGAGTCCTTGCGCGAGCTTGGGCACCGAGGAGTGGTTCTGATCTTTCCCCTCGGGAGTTGAGGCCGAGTGAATAGTCTGAGTGTAATTGGTTTGTCTCTCCTCGCAGTAGATAAGTTGAGGCTGGTTACTGGGGCGTCTTTTCCTGAGCATTCCGAGCAGTCCTTGCCTGCAATCCGCGAGGCAGTGATCCGAGTTTGCACAACTTCTTTTGCCTAGTAGCTGATCCAATCGTCCTTAGCTCCATTTTTGGCTCCTTTTATCTCCTTTTGCTCATTTACCTAGATAAATTCCAAAACTCCAAATGCAAATGCAAAAAGTGCAAAACTAACCTAAACAGACCTAAGTGCATGGAAAATCTAGCTAAACAGATGCAAAACAACCTAAAATAAGACTCTAAAACCATCAAAATCACACACATCATCTCCTGCTGTAGAAAAATCCTGTGACTTGCGGTCCTCGGGTGAACTCCTTGGTAGAAGTTACTGAGAATAATATCCTCCCTGAAACCGTGATGAGGAAACTCAGCTTGATAAGTGTTGCATCTGTCCCATGCCTCGGCTAGTGACTCGGAACTTTGCTGAACAAAATTTGATATGTTGTTTCGTAGTTTAGCCATCCGTGAGTTGGAGAAAAACTTGGTAAGAAATAGATGCTTGCACTTTGACCAAGTGGTGATGGATCCGGTGGGAAGGTGTTTCTCCCACTGATGAGCTCGATCCCCAAGAGAGAAGGGAAAGAGTATGACCTTCAGCGCATCCTCACTCACTCCATTGATGCGAGTGAGCGAGCATAATCTCTCGAACTCATCGAGATGATCGAAGGGGTCTTCTGAGGGTAGGCCATAGAATTTGTTGTTCTGGACCATCGAGATCAATCCACTGTTGATCTTAAAGTTATTGTTCTGGATCACCGGCGGTTGGATCCTATTCCGTATCGTGTGTGTACTCGGGGCAGCACTCGCACCAATACAACAAAGGCGACGAGCTTGATTTTGTGCTCGCGCCTGGTGGGCGGCCTTATTTACCAACGGAGGTGTTCTTTTCGTTGTTGTTCCCTGCGTGGTGTTGTCCAGATGTGGCTGTTGCTGCTGCATTCTGGTATGGTCTCGTTTGATCTCACGAGTGAGCTGGTTGATGTCGTCTATGGGTGGTGGAAGGTGGTGAGAACCGTTCGATCTGGTGTGCATCAACCGACTAACTCGCACTGACTACTCGCTTAACTCTCAGGAGTTAACGCAAGGGTAATGAGTTTGAGTCCTCGGTGCCAGATGGGGAGGGTTACTTGCGAGGCCTGCAAGGAGAGAAAAAACGACTTGTCAATAAAATAGAAGCTTGGTCCTTATAGATCCAAGCTGAGTTAAACACAGACAAGTTATAATATCAGTAACACACAACCTGATCCTAAGACAAGTAAACTATAACCCGGAACAAGCAAATCGGATTTCGCAACGATGCCAATTTGATAAAAGCGTTTTTGCTACTTCTATCAAATCAATTGAGCATAGTGGTAAGTAGATGGGAATTGTTGAACCAAATATTCAGAGATGCTTGTAATCAACCTATCTACTACTAGATCTTAGTTCAAGCAATCTACCATTCTGTCACTATGATAGGTTATGATATTAAGTGAGCTTTCAAACTAGACAATAAGACAAATTACACTATAAGACGAATTAAGAACATAATTTAAATGTTCAAAATAGAGATATGACCTAAAAACATAGCACAACAATTGCAATAAGATAGAAATAAGATTAAAGGCATAGATCTAAAGGATATGGAGCAATCCCTAGACCACGACAAGGCTAGATCAACCCGTTCTCACAGTGAAGACCCCTAACCAGATCGGATGATCCATTACGGTGCTAGCCGTGATCAAGCCAAACCAGAAGCATTAACCTAAGCCCAACTCGTCTAACAGCCACATGCTAGATCTCTCTTCGGCGGATCAAACCATCACTCACATGGCACTCGAACTCTGACTCCATAGGCGGTAGCCTTAGGTCACGGCCCGAATCAGATCTCTCTTGATCAGAAGAGATCAGCATTAAGCTTAGCCATGTGAGAAGAGATCGGAGTTCAGATCATGGCTAGAATGGCGCGGGAATCAACGGATTGACCTCCAATCACCTTATCCTCGAGATCCACACGAATCTACTCGCGCCTCATGGATTGAGTGCGGAGGAACAGGGTAGATCTAACTTGTATAAACATAAAGAACTTAATCGAAAATTGCATAAAGTAAAGATGAAGAACAATGTAAACTTAAATCATAAACTTCATTAAAGCGTAACCATAAAAAAGTACCTTAAACAAGCATAAAGGAAACAACAATAAACATAGAGAGAGTTTTTCTGGTAAACATCAGATAAAATGATAAGAGAGTGATTAGAGAGTATTTATAGGGTCATTTGCGTAACTCTAATGGTCAAACAGACCTAAGTCGGTCAACCAGGAATCTTGCCCTTGGGGTCCTTGCGCAAGCTTGGGCACCGAGGAGTGGTTCTTGTCTTTTTCATCGGGGTTGAAACTGAGTGGATGGTCCGAGTTTAATAAATTTATCTTCCTTCGCGGCAGATAGGTTGAGGCTGGTGACTGAGGCATCTTTTCCTGAGCACTCCGAGCAGTCCTCGCCCTGCAATCCAAAAGGTAGCGGTCCGAGTTTGCACGATCTTTTTCACCTAGCAGCTGATCCAATTGTCCTTAGCTCCAATTTTAGCTACTTTCGCTATTTTCCTAAATAAAACTCCAAACTCCAAATGCAAATGCAAAGAAAGCAAAAATAATCTAAAAAGACCTAAGTAAATGGAAAATCTATCTAGACGGATGCAAAACTACCTAAAACAAGACTCTAAAACCATCAAAAATCACGAATATCAAAAGGCTCAAGTTGAAGTTGTTATGCTGAGCGTCGACTTACATACGGATCGAGAGAAATCTCTTAAGAATAATGAAGAGATCTTGTCTCTCAAGAATGCTTTGGAGTTTACCACATAAGGCCGGCGTCTTTCTCTGAAAGCGGCAAAAGAGGCTAGCTCTGCCATCTCGTCTCTTCAACTCGAATTGGCTGCTTTTAAAGGTAAGCTTCACTTTGCTTTCATGTTGCCCATTTGTATCTAAGGGCAATGGCTAACGTGGTTTTGACAGGTTGCTTGTCCGATCGCTTCGGAAGGATCTCGGCCAACTTTCAAGCTCTCGATTCTAGCCTTCAACATCGTCTTGCGTATGCTCAGTGGTTTGGGTATGATCAACTGCTCTAAATCTTGTCAAAATAAGATGTCTATTGACCCCCTTGTAGTCAAGCTCGGGTCTGACCGACTCTAGGAAGCTAAGAGAACCGTTGCCAAAGAGGTCATCGCGGGATTGCTTCCTGATGATTTGGTTATCCCTTCTTTTGATATTGGGGAGTCTTCTAAGTTGGGCGAGGCTACCCTAAGGGATGCTTTAGCATTTTGTGTTGATCCGAATGAGGTTACTGCTTCTGGGACTAGAGATTGTCCATAGGTTAGTATATGACATTTTGAACTCGTTTCGGTCCCGGCTCATGATTTCAAGGAATATGGCTCAAATATTGATATTTTTTTACCGAAGGTTGCTGTCGTGGAGCTTGGTGGTGAAGATTGTGCGGATCACGAGTGGTTCAAGATGGAGGAGTAGATCAGCCCTTCCCCCTTTTTTCTCTTTTCTTTTTTGAACGCTTGTCCCTATTTGTCGGGATATTTGTCAAGACCCTTCTTTTTTTATGTTTGCATGACATGGAGTTAATCATTGCTAATTCTTTTCTTTTTATGTTTGGCTTTTAACTTTTGAATGCCCCCCTTTTTTTAAAAAAAAAGTTATACTCAGCGAGGTTTCAGGACTCGACTCAAAAGTGACAATTAGATTCTCGTATATGTGAGAACTTAGTATCGGATTAAGAAGAATATGAGACTTGGCTCTATTATTAACAAGAACTTTGTATCAACGAGGTTTTACGACTTGGCTTAGATCGAGCGAAACTTTAGAATCGGCGAGATCGTACAACTCAGCTTAACATCGTGCGAGATTTGAAGACTCGGCCATGGCGAGTTGGATATTTGGACCCAGTGAGATTTTAAGACTCGGTTCTAAAGAGTACAAGAATTTAACTTGACTCGTGAGATTTGGACTCGGCTTTGAATTGTGCGAGGTTTTAAGATTCAACCATGGCGAGCGAGATTTTTAAAACTGGTGAGATTTTAAGACCCGACTTAGAGAGTAAGGTCTCGGCCATTATTCAAAATTTAAAGACTCAAAAACTCCTTGTGAGGTTTACTTGGCGAGATTTTAAGACTCAGATTGGGTATGAAAAGTTAGATCTCAGAGTATTTGTGAGAAATTTGTCTTGTCATAACTGCAGGAGCTTTGATAACCACATTTTTTAATTTTTTAGAGTCCGAATACTATTTAGAAATTATCTTGATATTTTTTTTACTTTTTGTTAATCACCGAGTTAGTGACTTATAATTTTTTTAATATAGTTATAGCGGTATCCAAAGGTTACCTACATACACAAGACGGGATCAAACCAACGCGTAGTTCTTATTGCAAAATTAAGGGATTAGACAGACATCCGTTGGCGTAGCTTCAATAATAGTATCACTTCAATTTGATGAAATTCCAGCTCTGTGGAACCATGTCTCCCTCCATCATAGTGATCTCGTACATGCCCGGTTTCACAACTTTGAAAATTATATAGAGTACTTTCCAATTAGCGCTAAACTTTCCAGTTTTTAACTTGGATGTATTCTCAAAAACTTTTCGCAACACGAGATCTCCTTCGGTGAAGTGCGCCCTCGTACTTTTTGTTATAATACTTTGCGGCATGTTGCTGATAACATTGCAAGTAAAGCATCGTCTCTTTGTTCTTCCAAGTCATTGATGCTTGTTTCCATAGCTTGGTCGTTTGACTCGTCGTTTTAGCGAGAATGGATTCTCTGTAAAGTCGGGATGGTGGTTTCCATGGGGGTGAGTGCTTCCATTCCGTGAGATAGAGAGAAGAGAGTGTGGCTAGTTAAGCGTCTCGATGTAGTACGATGGGACCAAAGTACCCTGCCAACTCGTCGGACCAATGCCCCTTCTTTCCCTCGAGTTGTTTTTTTATTCTATACGAGATGTGCTTATTAGTAGATTTTGCTTACCTGTTACCTTATGGGTTTCGAGGTGTGGAATGACTAAATCGGATGCTCCACCTAGCACATAAGTTGATAAAAATGCCTAGATGAATTGAGAATCGTTATCTTTGAAGATTTCGTAGGGTAAATTGTGGCGGCGAATGACATTCTTCCAAATAAACTTGAATACATCTTTATCATTTATGTGTGAATATGCTTCAGCTTCAACCTAATTGGAGAAGTAGTCGGTCATGACGAACATTAATCTCTTTTGCCGAGATGACGGTAGAGGCCCTACTATGTTTATTGCCCAGCACATGAACGAGTAAGGCATAATTGACAAGATCAGCTCTTCAGTCGAAGCATGTATTATGTGTATGTGATGCTGCACTTATCACACTTAGCCGCGTATTTCTGACAATTCCGAGCCATACTCAGACAATAGTATCCGCCAAGGGATCATCCGCCAGTATGATTTCATCCTTGCTCCGTCGTACTTCTCTTGTATCATTTTTCTCGTCTCGTCGCCATGAATACACGTAAGCAACATTCCATTTGCACTTTGGCGATACAGTTTACCATCAACTTGTGTGTAGAAAGCACTCTTGGCTTTGAGCCTTTGAGCTATCCATCGATCTTCTAGTGTTTCACCATCAAGTATGTACGCGAGTATCTTGTCTCTCCAATCAACTGTCCTCTGACTGGTTGGAGGGAGATCGATCGTCTCCATATTGAGATCTTTGCTCGAGTCTATGATTGCTGAGACGACATTAAAGTCACCGTTTGGTAATTGGATACTTGGCTGGTCAATACTTTCTACGGGATAACTCGTCTTTGGATGGGATCAGTTGTTGAAGTCAAGGCCGCCAATGTGTTCGCCAAAGTATTTTCTGTCCGGGAATCTTTGTGATTTTGATTCTCAAATCTTTCGATAATTCCTTCACAACTTTCAAGTATGCTTTCATCCGTTCGTTTTTCGCATTGCAGTACCATTTGCGAGTTGAATTCCTGCGATTAGTGTCTCGTACTCGGCCTCGTTGTTTGAGGCTGAGAAAGCTAATCGAAATGATTGTTTCAGTATTTTGCCTATCAGGGGTTTCTAATTGAATTTCGACTCTAGATCCATGTTGTGAGGATGATCCATCCATAAAAAGTTTCCAAAACTTGAGGAGACTCGTTTGCTTGTAATGGCTCCAATTTGTGGGATAGTTCTATTAGAAAGTCTGCCAGAACTTGCGACTTGACACTAGTTTTTCCTTTGAATGTGACGTAATACTTGCTGAGTTCTATTGCCCATTTAGTTAACCTTCCTGATTGATTGGATTGTGCAGGATTGTTTTTAGCAGGTGATTAGTGAGTACAATAACCGTGTAGGACTGGAAATACGGTTGTAAATTTCTTGCTGAGGTTACAACTGCCAAAGCGAGTGTCTCTATCATTGGGTATTAGGACTCGGCACCGTCAAGGGACTTACTCGTACATAACATCGGATGTTGAATTCCTCTATCTTCTTGTAAGAGTACAATGCTTACTGATGATGGTGACACCACGAAGTCCAAGTGAAGTGGCTCTCCATCTTCAGATTTTGACAGAATTGATGGAGTTAATAAATACTCTTTCAACTCAGAAAAGGCGCTTTGACATTTCTCGTCCCATTTGAAGCTTTTATTTCCTCGTAAAATTTGATAAAAAGGGGGACATTTGTCCGTTCATCTAGAGATGAATCGATTCAACGCGGTAATTCGTCGTGTTAGTCTTTGGACGTCTCGTTTTTTTTTGGTGATGGTAGTTCCTGGACTACCTTTATTTGCTTTGGATTTGCTTCAATCCCCTTTTGGGTAACAATGTAGTCAAGAAATTTTCCCGAAGTTACCCCAAAGGTGCACTTAGCCGGGTTGAGTTTCATCTGGTACCCATTCACTATCTTGAAACAAAGAGCTAGGTGATCTATGTGATCTTCAAATTTAAGAGATTTGACTAGCATGTCGTCTATGTGATATACCTTATTTTTATCGGTTTTAAGCTCGTTAATTCACATGTTTTCAGAATGATTGTCTGCATTTTAGAGTCTTTTCAGGTGAAAAACAGGTTAAATTTGGATTACGCCGCCAAAGCATGGTTCATGACGAATCGAAGCAGTTTCTGGAATTCAATAAAAGATTGGTGATCGAGTGATCAACCTCTTGATCAAGCGATCACTCTACTCAGTGAGAGCTGCGCTTGGCCCATTGATCAAATTCCATCTCATGATCGATCACTCTCTTTAGTGAGAGCTGAGCTCGACCTGTTGATCGACCTACATTTCATGATCGATTGATAAAGCTTCCCACTGAAAGTTGTGTTCGACTCGTTGATCGACCAAGACCTTTGGGAGATCGAGCACTCAACACTGATTGATCCATCAACCCCTTGATTGATCAATCCTCAACCCTACGAGGAATAAAACCTAAATTTTCCTATTTTGTACCTACGATTTTTAGGACCTATAAAAGCTAATGGAGAGAAAGTTTTATTTCAGCTGAGAGAGTTCTTTGTAAGCAGGGAGAAGATTTCCTCCGTACTTTTGAGAAGATTTCTTAACCCTTTAACCAATTCAATTGCAATTTCATGTTTTTCATCACCATGTCTTTTGTTTCATTCTTAATCATGTGTGAGTAGTTTAATTGTCAGGTTTAGGGTTTCTAGGGATTTAGGAATCAATGATTGGGGATTGAATATGATTCGATGATTAGAAATTCTCCATCTATACTTGTGTGCAATGCTTAGTAGCTTGATCACCTTATCTATGATCTTAGGTTGTATACTTTCCAAAAGCTTGTTAAACTCCTAAACTAGTATCGATGAGCAATTGAGCTTAACCAACGACAGTTGATTGTTAGAATTACTTGTGGATAATTGAACCAATTTGTTAAAGCCTATTTACAATCTGGAACCAACGATAGGTAGGATCTCTAGGTTGTTAGATATAGTAATAGATACCACGACAGTGGGTTTGTTAGACTCTCATGTTCAAGTTGAGAATTGTGCTTAATAGTTTCTAAATATTTTCTTGGTTTGATTCTTATTTCCTGATGAATACCCAATGCATGATGCCTTTAATCATATTTGCAGTCCGTTAAGTTGTTAGTCTTCCACTTGAATTATCTTATTGGTATAACTCGAATTAGAGTTGAATAATCGAAAGTGTAAGCTTGGTTCTTCGTAGATTTGATCCCTAAGTACTTATACTACATTGTTGTGCACTTGCAGTAGATTCATAGGGTTAAAACTTTGTGACATCACTATGTAGATCTCCATTGTTTGACTGAGTTGCTCAGAAAACATTTTATTGACGAGTCGCTGATAAGTAGCTCTTGTATTCTTAAGACCAAAGGGCATGACTTTGTAGATATATGTTCCTTGTTTAGTGATGAATGAAGTTTTCTCCATATTATCGGGGTGCATTGTGATCTGATTGTATCCTGAGAATGCATCCATGAACGAGAGGAGCTCATTCCCTCTTGTTGCTCGAACTAATAACTTGACAGTTCCTATCACGTGTATAGAACTTCCACAATTAAGGTTCTATCGACCGGCTTGATCCTGAGATCTGGTCGCGCCATTCGGTCGAAGAACTCTTTAAAGATTAAATTGACTAAACTTCCGATATCAATTAGTATCCGAGATACGTCGCAATCGGTAACTCAGAGTTTGACGACTAACAGATCGGTTTGCGGAAAACTCACTCCTTCAAGATCCTCTAGGAAGAACGACATCTCCAAGTCAACTGTCGTGAAGTTTTACAACAGAGCCGTGTGTTTGAGGCTAATTGCGGCTACTGCCTTCTGCTTATACTTTTTGATTGAGCCCCCGCCCGTTTGAGTTGTTGCGAGATAGAAAGTGTACCCACAGTCTGAGTCACGAACGGATAGTGTCATCACAAGATTGGAGGCCTCCCATGATGATAGCTACGTTGAGCCTTGGATCTTCTTGCTCTAAAATCTCAGGTCTGTTTTTCACGTGCTTTGCGTCATCATTAGTAGTGTTGTTTATAGCTAAGTTGCATGGAATCAGAAGCGGGTACGTGGAAGCGGAAGCGTTTAGAAGCGTGGAATCGAGTTTTTAAAAAACTTAAGGAAGCAGGTACGTGGTGGAAACGTGTAGAGAGAGATACACACACACACACACATATATATATATATATATATAATAAGTTACTAAACATAATTATTTTATAATTATTTTTTATAAAAAATCCAATTTGTAATTCAAATATTATAAATTATTTTAAAATAAAAACAATTCTCAAAATCTTTTATTATTTATATTTTAAAGTTTTTATCAAAATTGACTAAATCAAATAGCATAGTAAACTAGAAACCAAATAATTTGTTATTGGTTTTTTAATTTTTTTAAGATTTTTATATGATATGGACAATTTAGAGCTTCCAAAATGCTTCTAACTTGGAATCGTAAGCTTCCACCAAGTTTCTAAACCTTCATTTTCGGAATCGCGATTCCAAAGAGATTCTAAAAGATTCCAAGATATTTTAATTCCGATTCCGATTCTGAAGCGAGAAGTGCATTATCCATGAAGATTCTGTGCAACGTAGGTTTAGAGTGGCCAACTTGCTGGCCGCCTCTCGTAACTTGGCCTCCTTTTGTTTCTTCAATGGGAACCGCTAGGTTTCCTCGTCTGAGAGGCTTAACTTGTCTCTACTAAAATTTTCAGCGTGTAGCTCCTTGAGCTATTTACATTTTGAAGTCAAATGATCGACCCGATCGTGAAGCGTAGTACTCATCTCGGTTGTAAGTCTTACTCCATGGTTTCTTTCTAGCCGGACATTTTGTCTTGCAGACTTGAAATGTTGTTGTTGTGTTTACTCTTCCCCGATTGCTATGTTGCCTCGGTTCTTGGTATTCTTCTTTTAGTTCTTTTTCTCCACACTCGCATTGAACCTTCTGAGTTTTCTCATGAATTTGTTTTTCTTCAATTTATTCGGCATGCCTCGCCGCTCTACATAAAGCATCCGATAGTGTGGTTGGTCGGTTCACAAAGAGCACTCATCGCAGGGCCTCATCACTAACCATTCTGGTTCTCAGTGGTTCGATGGCAATATCGTCGCTGACTTTAGCTTTGGTCATTATTCTCTGGAAATGCATGTGGTATGACTTCAAAGTCTCGTCGACTCCTTGCTTCAAGGATCGCAACACGGCTGTGGAAGTGTCTTGATTAACATTTATTGTATATTGTTTCATAAACAGCTTGGCTAGTTGATTGAAGCCTTCAATTGACCCCGTTGACAGCTTTGTAAACCACACTAGCGCATCTCTAGTCAAGTTTTTGGCAAAAAGTTGATAGTATGCTGCATTTTCTTGATCCGGGTGATAATTCGTACCCTCCATCATAACTTTGAACGTACTCATGAACTCCAATGGATCTGTTGTTCCGTCGTATGATGGACAACATAGTCTCGGTCCTCAGTTTATTGGGATCCTTCTCATTCTTGGAGAGAACGGGCCAGGATCTGCCCAATCTCTGGTGCCGAGCTAGCCGCTTGATGGAATTGTGATTTCAGCTCTTCCATCATTCCGAATATAGTCGCGGCATCCATTGCTGCAGTCGGCTGCGTCGGAACAAGCTGAGTTGGGATTTGGATTTGTTCCGCAATTTGGTGGACCTACAGACTTGGAGTCTGACCGAACAGATTCCTCTGCACGCTGGCAAGTACCTTGTCGCTTCGACGGTTGTGTTTGCGTGGGCTGCAATTTATCATGGCTAGCCTTGTCTCTTGCTTCGAGATGCTCAAATCGCTCAACATTTCTCTTATATGCTCCTTCTTGCAGTGCTAGCAAGCTCCGTATCATTACTTTGAGTGATGGTGGCTCTCTCAAAGGTCCTGGAAGCTCAATAGCTTCTTGAGTTGACTCACGACGGTCCTCCTGATTCTGAATAGAGTTCAGAGGTGATCCTCGACCTAGGTCTGTATGCTCTTGAGTTACATCAAGAGTTGTCTTTTCCGGTATACGGATTGTAACGTCGTTTCCTGATATTTTTTTGATTCGGCGATCTCTTTCTTCTCTTGGGTTATGAAATCCTACGAAATCTTCCTCACACACGGTGCCAACTGTTGAAGCAGGATTTAGCACAACTTTTTCTAAACCAAGCTTTGATTAAATTAGAAGGAAGATGGATAAGGTTTCTTGAATAAATTAAGAGAGAAATAACAGATTGCTTGAGCTAGAGATGATCGGTCTAAGTTTTTATTGATCGAACTCAAAGTGGCCAAAAGAAGATTCTTTTTTCAAAGACTTTCATCCCTATTTATAGATCATAGAGGCAGTTACAACTCCTTGAAAATAGGAAATATTATATTTGTTCGGATTTGTAGATATGTAGAAAGATTCTTGCTAGATTTTTGGAAGTTTCCCTTATCCAAAATATGAAAACTTCATTTTCCCTTTAGCAACGAGCTGCCTAGCTTTCTTTTTGTTTCGTGATCCGCCGAATAGGAATCTTTCTGAGTTAATAATCGAAAGCCGAGATGACTTCTAGCCAAGTCTACAACTTAAAAATTTTCTAGTTATCGATTGTACTCTGGACCGAATTAGAATCTCGGATCTACCTAAACCGCAATGGTCAAACTAAATTTATGATGGACCTGTTTAAACCATGACAACTATCGTTCCAAGACCGGTAGTAATCAACTTTGTGAGCTTCAAGCCCAAAAATATGTTCTAATACCTATTATATATTTAAACTAACTAGGCATATGTTTAATTCGTTTTGTGTTATGCATTTACATTTCCTAAAAAAATTGTATTTTTTTAAAGAAGTAACTAAGATGAAACTTTTGTCATCATATATTACATATTAAATATATTTCCAAATTTAATATTTAAAACTGAGTAGTAGTAAGATATTTTGATTCGCAAGAAAAGTTTAGTTAACATTGAAATTCGATTTAAGATAATAATATCATTATATGCGGCGACTCGGTGAAACATATAAAATAATCAAGATATAAAACTTTTATTGTTCTTAGAGTTTAAATTTTTGTTTAGTTGATACAAAATTTTAAGAAAAATAACGGAATTAGGACACATGATTCTTGCTTACCTGAAACATGTAAGCTAAGCTAACTAACTGCCTATTTGTTAATCCCAATTTGGCAAGGCTCCTCTCATTTGCTTTTAAAGCTCCTCATGCTTTCCACACTTCTTATATCTCACTCACATCTTCTTTTTTCTTTCTTTCAATTTAAATATTTTGTTTGTTATATATAAACATCATCTTTTTGGTTTGTTTCAACATTTTTTTTTTCTTCTTTTGGTTCTTTTTCATTTTTATCTTGCAAGAAAATTGTGAAACCTGCCCATGAAAGGTACTACTCTCTTTCCCATATTTTTCGTTTAATTTTTCATACAGACACATTTGTGGGTTCTCAATCTCTTAAACAAAATTAAATCAATATAATTTTCACTGTTGCTTTGGTGGATAAAAGACTAATTGTTACTGCTACGGTGAAAGAAACCTTGTGAGACTGCTCAAATGCTCATACATGAATAGAAACAAAGAAAAAGAAAGTTAGTATGTGTTGTCGAATTTTGGAAGAAAAAATATAGTAGTAAGATCATATCCACCATTTCTTCCATATTTTATTCCAAAATGGAGTTACTCTGTTTTTTCTTTAATTCATTACTCTATTTCCTACTCCAAAACTAATATTCTAAGCATATCTTTTCCCAATCTATTGATTATTTTCAATAAAACTTTTTTAGAACACAACTTACAACTTTCATAGTACGTCTTGCTGAGCTTGGAAAAGCGTTCCTCTTTTGATAATTATATATTTTAACCATTTAATTTATTTTTAACTATATTTTTAAAAAAATTATAAATATTATCAGAAATTAACATATATTATTTAATAATATTACATTATACTAAATAAATAAAGAAATAAAATACAAAAATATTTTTGTAAAGTAGTTTATTGTAATAATTTTGTGCATTTATCAAATTTATATAAAAAAGTCTATAAAATGGTTTATTGTGATGATTTTTTGAGTTTATAAAATTTCTCATGTATAATACATATAATTATGTATAATACATATTATTAAGTAGATTAATCATTTTTTAAGTATAAATTAAAAATACATAATTTTATTAAACATAATTGATGCAAATAGTTTTGTATACATACAAAATTAAAACAGAAAATTAAAAGACTAATTTGTAAATAAAAAAGTTTCATTCCAAAATAAAGGAATAAATAGTACTCTCTTTGTTTTTATTTACTTGATGTTTTAGAAAAAAAAAGTTGTTTCTTTTAAGTTGATGTTTTAAGATTTCAATGCAAAATTTAATATGTTTTTAGTGTTTTTGACCATTTAAATTCTGCAAATTGATTTGTGATTGGTTATATTTTTTTGAAAGTTGTAATAAAACATATTTTAATTAAAAAAATAAAATAATTAATGTTTTCTTAATACGTGTAAAAAATCTAAAACATCAGGTATAAAAAATAGAAAATTAATTGTTGCAAAAGCGTTTACTTAGCGTCCAACGCGTCGCTATCGTCTCTCGTACGCTCTTTTAGTTCTGTTTTCTTGACAGTTGTGTCTCTCTGTCACACATGAATCCTCTTTTAAATCTACGTGACCTCTATCCTCATCTATTATTATTCACATATCATTATACAATTATTATCCAATATATATATATATATATATTTTTGCTCATTATATTTGCTGTGAAAAAAACACCATTTATTATCAATATCTTAAGTCTATATATAGCCATATGAAAACATTCCAGATTCTAGTTTTTATGTAAAGCTTCTTGGAGTTCAAATTTACTTACTACTTTCGTTTTATATATTTTCTTTATACTATGAAAAAAATCTAATTTTTTACACTTTCCCAAATTTGACAGTGTAGTGTTTATTTTATGAAAATATAAGAGAAATCTAGAAAAAATGATAATATAACAAGTCTGCCGACAGATGTTGTTCCCTCAACACATTTTTTCTAATGACAAAAACAGTAGGGGTTTTTTTTTGTCTTTGTCTAATAAATCAGTTGGATTTAACTGGGGAAAAGTTTTCTTTATCAAAGCCATGAAAGACGGTATTTGTTAGATTCTTAAAACAGGTTCAAAAGATTTGATAACTTTGATTAATTGACTCGATGCTGCATTAGTGATATACATTTTATGTTAAATTACTTGTATATATTTAATTATTATTTTTAAGTATATGCGTAAGTTGCATTGGCTGTTGAGTGACAAGAACAAAAGTCTTACAACATTAGGCATCAATATATTTTGGAGTTACCAATAAGCATTTCCCAATGTTGGTCCACTAGTGATCGTATATTTTGGTTTATAAGTATATTTAAATATCTTTTTCTTCTTTATTTGGAGTTACCAATAAGCATTCGTTATGATGGCCCATTTATAAACAGACAACTTTTTTTATTGTTAATATATATATATATATTTATTCACAATATTTTTAATATAATCTTTGCTTTTTCTTATATATGTATATTTTAATCGTATTCAACAAGGCATGCATTATCATCAACAACACAATCCAAAATAAGTTAACCCTCCCTTCCAAGAAACAGCTACCGACATATTTCCAATAAAAACGACAGAAATAGAACAATTTCTAAAAACTTATTTTTCCAAAACTACTCTAATTTATGTTGTTAAAATCTTGTTTCACACTTCAACATTTCTTCTGTTTATTTGGCTACAACAATGGTGATCATATATATAATACAATAGCCACATTTCTTACCATTCAAGTTTCAAACTCAAACCCTAAAAAAGATAAAAAAAAAAATGTTGGAAACTCAAAAAACATTTGTTCTCGAACGTGGAATGTACAAATTTATTGAAAGCATTAAATGAGAAAGGGGCCCACCTCACAACTGTGAGCTTGGGTTTGCATGTAATCTCTGAAACATCTTTAAAGTCTTCGGTTTGGGTTAAATGGGTCCCACACTCTCACGCAGTCTCTCTGCCTTTGACCAAAAGCAACCTATAATTACATTTTTTTCCAAGTTCCATATAATACTATTATACTAGGCAACAACAAAAGCTGTTGCTTCATTAATTTCTCATTGACACATCAATTTCGTCAATAATCCAACGGTTCATAATCATCATCTTCAGAAACCTCCCAAATATATCCTTTGCACACATTATTATTAGTATTATTATAAATTAATTTACTAATAAGATTTATTCCTTTTTTAAGTGGTGGAACCATATAACCTAATAACCGAACACAAACCATTTCTGAATTCTGTGCTCCTCCCCCACATGGAATCTCTCAAATTATACGTATATCATACATCTTTATATACGTGTATCAGTATGTATACATAACTATATACATATAGTGAAAGAGAAAGGACACATAAACAATGCATAAGTCCCAATGTCTGTTTGGGAGTTTTTTCTAACTTTTTATACACTTTTTTGGGTATTTGCAAAAGATTGAGACTCCACACAGAAATGCTTTTTACTATTTTATTCACTATCTTTATAGATTCTCTATCCTTTGATCATCCACAATACATATTCCACCATTTGTCCACGTATATATATGATTATATTCTCATGTATCAATGCATCAATTTGAGTATATGCCAAAAAGAAATTAAAAATTATACTTAAATATTTTTTTTCTTTTTGGTCAAAGACTTATATTTTCTTTTCAAAGACATAAATCCTCAACCGATTGTCTCGAATCCTTTACTTCTTTTATATACGTGGGATTTAAATTGATTTTATTTTAACTGTGCTACATTGTCATGCATACCTTGTATATATGTAATAGTTGATAATTTTGAGCATTTACAAATTTATTTCTCTCTCTAAAAAATACTTGTCTTTCCTAAAGCAAAGAAGCAAAGAATCGTGTACTCTTACACATTCACATGCTTTTTTCCATTTTTTGTGAGGATCAATTGTTTTCTTGGCTTCGAATTCAGCTCCCTCTTCTTCTTCTTTATTCACTTTTCTCCCCTTTTTATTGTTTTAAATATAATTTCTTTTAAAATCTGATCAGATATAAGGTTTCTTCATCTTTATGTGCAAGAAGAACACATGGTTTAAAACTTCGAATCTATCCCTTTACTTCGTCATATATCTTAATCACCCCACTCACGATTTCAAATTCCCTAAATCTTTGTTTCAAAAACGTATTCTTTCTATTTAATTGAAATCTTAATTGATTCAGCACTGTCTTACTCTGTTCTTGTTTCTTCTCAACTCTGTTTTTTGTCTTCAACATTGAACAAAAGCATATCTTCTTCTTTCTGAAAAATTGTAACTTTCCCAAAATGGCAACATCATCATCATCATCATCATCATCATCGTTGTTATCACCATCTTCATATACAGAGTTAAAAGATGCTTGGCATCCATCAACAACAGCAAACACAACAAACTCAAGCTACTGGTTCAATTGGAGGGTAATGATATGTTGCATATGGATGGCTATAGCGATGGTGATTACAGCTTTTCTTATATTCAAATACGAAGGCTTTCGTCGGAAAAGCAGCGAAGTTGATGACAATGGAGGAGGAGAGAAAGAGTGGTCAGGAAATGTATATGAAGACGAGACATGGAGACCTTGTATTCGTAATATTCACCCAGCTTGGCTTCTTGCTTTTCGAGTTGTTGCCTTCTTCGTTCTTCTTGTTATGTTGATCGTTATTGGCCTTGTTGATGGACCTACCATCTTCTTCTACTATACACAGTAAGCTTTCTCTCTCTCTCTCTCTCTCTCTCTCTCTCTCTCTCTCTCTCTCTCTCTCGGTTTCATTTGTTTTATTTCGAGAAATATCCGTATTTTTCTTGAACCGTTTTATGGGTGATTAAAGGGTCTTTGTAGGTTTACAAGCGTTGAGACAAGAATCTGACATTCTTGATTAAGTTTTTTTTTGGATTTTGGGAAAAATTGGAATATTTTCTTGAATTGTTTTGTGGGTAATTGAAGCTTTTGGAGGCTACCATAGATACAAGAACGTGACGTTCTTAATTAAAACGTTTGTACATCCAGACTAATCCAGTTTAATCTGCCTAATCATACGTATAAAAGAACTTTATTTGAATTTCTGGTGGGTTTAGAAAAAAACATCAAAGTTTTCTTAAATAGTTTATGGGGATTAAGATTTTTTTTCAGGTCCGCAAGCATAAAAGCAAGAATGTAACGTTCTTGATCTAGAGTCATCATAATGCCACATTTTTGATAAAAGATCTAGTTTCACTCTTTTTTTTCGGACAAAATGGAAACATTTTTTATTGAGATAGAGACCAGCAAGTGTTATTTGATCCTTCGATCTTATATACAAAACCTATGTAACTGAGTTTGTCTCTAATGGTTTTTCTTGGTGTCTGTTATTTTGATTTGCAGGTGGACTTTCGCTCTAATCACTCTCTATTTCGGAGTAATTTTCTATCAAAAAACCTGATAGTATAATAATTTATGTGTGACATTGGTCAATGGTCAAAGTTTCTTACATTTACCGATATCTTTTAATAGCTAGGCTCGCTTCTTTCGCTACACGGATGTTACAAGTACAACAAAAGAGCGGCTGGTGACAGAGTAGATAGCATTGAAGCCATAGACTCAGAGAGAGCCAGGTCCAAAGGAGCAGATCATTCTCTTCAACAGAGTCAATACTCAAGTAATACCGCTGGTTTTTGGGGTTACGTTTTTCAGATTATCTTTCAGGTACTAAACTCGAAATCCATAACCAAGTGACATGATAGTTTCCAGTTTTACGAGTTTTTGATTGGACATTGTGTCAAACAGATGAATGCAGGTGCAGTGTTGCTCACTGACTGTGTCTTCTGGTTCATCATTGTTCCTTTCCTTGAGATCCATGATTATAGCCTCAATGTTGTAAGTAACTAACTGAAACACCTTATAATTTTGATTAGTTTTATGCAAAACATTCGATGCCCAGTTCTAATGCTAATATATTCAATATTACAGCTTGTGATCAACATGCACTCTCTTAACGCGATTTTCTTGCTTGGTGATGCTGCTTTGAATTCTCTGGTAAATCTCAAGATTCTAACAAATGTTACATATTTGCTATACGCTTTATTTGATCCCTATCTGACTGTTGAAAATTCATTATTACAGAGCTTTCCATGTTTCAGAATTGCTTACTTCTTCTCCTGGACAATAGCTTATGTTATATTCCAATGGACCCTCCACTCCTTAGTCCATATATGGTAAATTTCATCCATACAAATTTACTTCTAAGTGTAGTTTTCAGTGTAATCATTCTGAATTCATTATTATTAGGTGGCCTTACCCATTCCTGGATTTATCATCACACTATGCTCCATTATGGTAACTTGAAAGCTATATAATACTCTTCATTTTCTTCTTTGTTTATGGAAATATGAGGATGATGATGGCATTCAAATGACGATGCAATGTTTTACAGGTATTTCTCAGTTGCAGTTATGCATTTGCCATGTTATGGAGCCTTTGCCTTGTTAGTGAAACTAAAACATCGGCTTCTTCAAAGATGGTTTCCTGAGTCTTACCAGAGTCCTCGGTAGTACCTTGAAGCGCAAGTAACCACCTTTGATTGGATGTTGTTTTTCAAGTAGAACAAAATTATTTTTGAAAGAAACATAAGGAAAAAAAAAATGTGGAGCAACAAAACACTCATGCTTATAAATATAATTAATTCTTTGCTCATTTCTAATAAGACTGATATTAGATAGTGCATTTATGTAGGTGTAAGTTCTTTTACATATTTAACCTCCTAACATGCGAAAGAGATTACAGAATATATGGGATGTCTAAAGACAAGAAGAAAATAACGAATATTGGTAAAATGCAATAGTTTAAACTGTATCGAAATTGTAAAGACAGACAGTATACGATCGAGCTCTTTAATTGAATACAATATCTTGTTACATAAAACCAAAGTTTGGATGCAGCAACTGATGCAAGAAGAAGCACAAGTTTAATTTTAATTTACTCTGGTTTTATCTTGCATGTGTTAATATAATTGGGCTTATTACATTTGGGCTTGAATTGGCCCAAACTCTAATCATTAGCCGTGAGAATTGTAGTTAATAGGTCAACGTAGTCGTCACCGTCTCTTCTTCTTCCGCTCTCTGCGCCGTTACGTCTTTGTTGCAAATCTCGTAAGCTTCTTCGATACTACAATTAATAGCAATTCTTATTCCTTATACTGAAGAAATGTAAGACCCAGATTAGTGTGGGGCTAGGAACTAGAAACTCTGTTTTATCGGTCCCTGGAGTCGAAATTGGACGATCTTAAGTGATTCAGCTACATTTAATTGCTCGCATCCTTGGATATATCATCCTTTTTGATGGTTGCAGTATTGGGGTTAAAAACTATCACAAAATTCTTGCTTTTGGAAGTTATGATGGGAAATACTTAAGCTGATATAGCGTTTATTTGAACAGAAGCATATGGAGAAAGACATGGCAATGATGGGTGACAAATTGATACTGAGAGGATTGAAATTTTACGGTTACCACGGAGCGATTCCTGAAGAGAAGACTCTGGGCCAAATGTTTATGCTTGACATAGATGCATGGATATCTCTCAAAAAGGCCGGCTTATCAGACAACTTAGCAGATTCGATCAGCTATGTCGACATTTACAAGTTAGTTACTTTCCAATATCATGGATTTCACTGGATAATTAACTAAATTCTGTCCTTGACCAATCATTACTGAATCCCTTACACTTATCTGTGGCACTGTCTGAGTGATGAATCATTGTAGATATTACTATATAATATGGATGTGAAACGTTCCTCCGAAATTGAAAGTTTTGGAAAGGTTTTGATAGGTTATGTAGTGATTAGACTTTGCATATGGTGTATAAGCTTTGTTTCAAACTGTACCATAATTTGTTGTCGAATGGAATGTAATTATTTCAGCTTGGCAAAGGAAGTTGTAGAAGGGTCATCAAAAAACCTTCTTGAGGCAGTAGCGGAACACATTGCGTCTAAAACTCTGGAAACATTTCCTCGGATAACAGCTGTTCGGGTGAAGTTATGGAAGCCAAATGTTGCACTTATTCAAAGTGTTATTGATTACCTAGGGGTCGAGATTTTCAGAGATCGTGCAACTGAATAACACTAGAAGAATCATTTATTTCTCAAGTCCGTTGTATCTGCTGAATTTTCATTTTCATATTCAGAAATTTCTAGGTATGTCAATGATTTATGAAGAACTTGACTGAGATTGATGAGATTACCAATAATCTATTAGGCCATTACTTTAGAGGTCGTAGACCTCAAAATAATTATTTGAGTGTGAATATAAATAGGTCTAAATAGATCTACCAGAATTGATTGTTTTTAATGAAAAAACATGTCATTTGTCCCATATTGAAACATTGGGTTAAAATTGAGGTGTATATATAATAACATATTTATATTTATGTTATTGTTCAAAAGACTAACACTATGGAGTGTGTCAGTGATGATGGGAAGACCACACGCGCGTGCCGCCGCCGTGCTGTGCTAGCCTAGGCAGAAAATTTGTAAACTAAAAATTAAAATTAATTTTGGTTTGGTTCAATTTAATTGATTGGTCCAATTTTAAGTTTGGTTCAATTAAATTGAATGGTTTGATCGGTTAAGTGAAGAAGATATTTTCCTCTCTCTTTATTCGACTTCGACGAAGACCGAGTCTTGTGGAAAATTAAATTCACGTTCTCCACTTCCTTATTTTCGTGGCAACAATATCCACTCCATCAAGTCACACTTTTGACTGAGAAAATCGATGACTGCTTCAAACCTTGAAGTTTCCTTTCTTTATATATACAACTCGATTTCATACCTTCGAAGCTAATAGTTTTTTTGATTATGAAACTAAAAACATACAACTCAAAGCTCAATTCTAAGCTCAATTCTAAGCTCAATTCTCTGCAACCAAGTAAGTACTCGAGAGTATAGTAGAGTTTTTTCGTTCGCTGGTTTTGGTTTCAAGTGCTTGTGAAATCAAATCGATATAAGTTTTATCCTAGGATTCGATTGTCACTGAAAATCACACTGCGAGTGATAATTCGAGTAAAGGAAATAGATTCTTTAATCTCAACTCTGATTGCTTTCCTTAACATCATATTGTTTGGCAATTCATTCACTATGAGGTCGTAGTTCCCTTTTTAGGGTCCTACAGTCTTAACTCAAATTAAAATCTTTCGGATTTATGAATTGCTAGTGTGTTGTTGAAAGCTAGAATCTGTGAATCGTTTGATTACACAGATTGAATCATTGCTTTGGTTTGATTGTATAAATCGCTCCATTTTTTCGATTTTCAGTCGATAAAAAGTTTAGATTTAGACAATTACAGGGTCTGTGAATTGTTTCTAAAACTCTTACACAGACTAACAACCAAGCTGCCTGATTCTCTGTTCATGAATTGCTTCTTCTTCTCTTAAGCTTTTCCACGATTGTATGTGCTTGCAACTCATTTTGTAAAACGATTGAGCAAAGTGATTGAATGCGAATTTTGTATTAAAATTTTTGATTTTAATCACTTACTGAGTTTGTTATCTGCTTTGAAAAGACATAAACAAATTGTTGATTGAGTAGTTTATTCTGTTGAATTCGCAAATCAACTTACCTTCTTTGAGTTTGTCAAAGCGTTTATAAGGACAAACTTTGATAACTAATACAATCTGTATAATTGTGTCAGGACAATGAAGAATGAGGATGTTCAAGACGTCACTCCAAGCTCACAAACTGAACCAGCTCTTAAAAAAGAGACAGCTTGCAGAGCTTTGTTCACAGCTGATTCTAATAAAGCAGAAAACGAGAAGGCTGAATTGGCTGCAAAAAAGAAAGCAGAAAGGAAAAAAGCTGTGAGTGAGAAGATTGTTCATGCTCCTCCTCCGCCTCCACCAGGTTTCGCTTCTCTTCAAGCTTCATGCCAAGGCTTATTGCCTGAGAAGTTCAACGGCAAAAGCTGGAAGATGTGGTCAAACCAAATGAAGTTCTATCTTCATGCAATTCACCTCTCACGGTACCTTGAAGAGGATCAACCTGAAGTTAAAGAAGGATGTGGTGATGTCTACACCCTAGGAACCGTGGATGCTTGGAATCAAGGAGACTACATGACCAAAGGATGGATCCTAGGTCGTTTAGTGGAGCCGTTGTATGCTATTTATTGCGAGCAAAAGACTGCCAAGTCCTTGTGAGCTGCATTGGTAAAGAAATACAAAGTTGAAGACGCTGGATGTCAAAAACATGCAACGGCAAGGTTCTTGGAGTTTCAGATGGTTGATGATAAGCCATTCATGGAAGAAGTGGAGGCTTTCCAGCGGATTTGTCAAGAAGCATCAGAGGGAATGTCAATTTGTGAGATTTTCACGGTCAACTGCTTTGTTGAGAAGCTTCCTCCAAGCTGGTTGACTTTCAAGAACTACCTCAAGCACAAGAGGAAGGTGATGACGCTAGAGGACTTGATTCAATGGTTGAACACGGAAAACAGGAACCTTCAAGCCAATGGAATCCAAGTCAATGAACATATCGTGAATGTAGTTGTTCACAACAAAAACGTGGACAATAAGGGAAAAGGTAAGACCTTTGCTAAGTCACCTTTGAAGTCTAATGGGAAGAACTTCAAGAAGCAAGCTCATGCATCTGCCCCTGCTGCTGAGAAGAAAAAGACCTTCAAGGGTAAGTTTCACTCTTGTGGTAAGCATGGTCACATGTCCAAGGATTATCGCAGTAAACAGAAGGCGACAAATTATAAGGCAAATTTGAACGAGGTTGATCTTTGTGTTTTGGTTATGGAGGCAAACAATGTGAATGAAAAGACCAAAGATTGGTGGTATGATACTGGTGCTATAACTCACATTTGCAATGATAGGTCGATGTTCAACACCTATCAACATAACAAGCTGAAGAGGAACTTCTTATGGGCAATGAGGCTATATCCAAGATCGAAGGAAAGAGTTTGGTGGTGTTGCGGATGACCTCGGGAAAAGAAATAACGCTAAAAAACATGAAGCATGTGCCTGACATGAGGAAGAATCTGATTTCCGAAACTCTGATGAGTAAGAATAGATTCTCGGCTCACCTTGAGAATGACATTCTCACTCTCAAAAAGTGGGGCGTGTTCCTAGGAAGAGGTTATGTGAAGGACGGACCGGTTCAAGATGTGCCTCCAACCAATCATCAAGAATAAGAGTGTTTCCAAGAATAATGTTGCTAATGTTTCTGAAAATGTTTCTGAGAATGTTTCTGAAAATGTTGTAACAGATTCGATGAATAAGATTAAGCCTGTTGCTTACTTGCTTGAGTCCTTTAATATTTGGCATGAAAGATTAGGTCATGTAAATTATAAATCGATGAACCGGTTAATGAATTTAAACCTAATACCAAAATGCAAAATGAGCAAAGAAAAATGTGAAGTATGTGTACAAGCTAAGCTCACAAAAACACCATCGCCCCAAGTGAGAAAAACAATCACACCTCTAGATTTAATTTACACGGATTTATGTGACTTAAACTATTGTCCAACTAGAGGTGGGAAAAAATATTTCATGACCTTAATAGATGATCATACGAAATATTGTTATGTATATTTGTTACATAGCAAAGATGAGGCACTTAATAAGTTTAAAGAATATAAGCTAGAAGTTGAAAATCAACTTAATAAGACCATCAAATTGGTTAGAAGTGATAGAGAAGGGGAATATGATGGACGATTTAATGCTTTCTGTACGGAACATGTAATTATTTATCAAACGACTGCTCCTTACTCACCGTCATCTAACGGAGTTGCAGAACGGAAAAACCGAACTCTTAAAGAAATGATGAATACAATGCTGCAAGAATCCAGGTTAGCTCAGAACATGTGGGGGGAAGCGTTGCTTTTGACTAATTATATTATTAACAAAATTCCACACAAAGTCACTAGAAAGACACCCTATAAACTTTGGAAATGTATTGTACCTTCGTATAAATACCTTAAAGTGTGGGGGTGCCTTGCAAAAGTGGTAGTACCGCCTCCAAAAAAGGTCACGATTAGACCAAAATCTGTGGACTGTATTTTCATTGGATATGCGCACAACAGTAGTGCTTATCGGTTTTGGTCTATAAATCAGACATCCTAGATATCCATGTAAGACATCCTAGATATCCATGTAAATACTGTTCACGTAATGCTTCTTTCTTCGAACATGTGTTCCCGTGTAAGGATAAATCACTGCCTAAGCGAACACGTGAGCAAAGAGATGAAAGTGAAGAAGGCCTTTGTGGCACCTCAACTCTTGAAGTTGTGGAGGAAGTAGAAGATGAACCTAGACATAGCAAGAGAGCTCGTAAGGAAAAATCTTATGGTGATGATTTCATGATAGTTTTTCTTTGTGAGAACAAACCTAGAACATTCACAGAAGCCATGACTACACCAAATGCACCTTTTTGGAAGGAAGCTGTCAACAGTGAGATGGACTCAATTATGCAAAATCATATGTATGAGTTAACCGATCTCCCTTAAGGCTTTAAAGCACTCAGGTGTAAGTGGTTTTTCAAAACAAAGTTGAAAACTGATGGCTCAGTAGATAATCACAACGCTAGGTTCGTGGTACAAGGATTCCGCCAAAAAGAAGGCTTGGATGTCTTTGACACTTATTCTCCGGTAACAAGAATAACTTCAATAAGAATGTTGATTGGTATCGCAGCATTAAGAGGCCTAGAAATCCACCAATGGATGTGAGAACTGCCTTTCTAAATGGAGAACTAGAAGAGGAGATCTATATGAAGCAACCCGAAGGGTTTGTTGTCCCGGACAAGAAAAAAAAGTGTGTAGATTTGTAAAGTCATTGTACAAACTTAAACAAACTCCAAAACAATGGCATGAGAAGTTTGACAATGTAATGAAAGAAAATGGCTTCAGCATAAACGAGTGCGATAAATGTATTTATGCAAAATGTACTAGATATGGGTATGTCCTTCTATGTTTATACGTAGATGATATGCTCATCATGGGTAGTAAGAAAGAACTAATCATTCAGACTTAGAACATGCTTAGACAGAAGTTTGATATGAAAGACATGGGACTTGCAGATGTCATCCTAGGGATAAAGATCATTAGGACGAGTGAATGTATTACCTTATCTCAAGCCCATTATGCTGAAAGTATACGTCAAAGGTTCAAACCTACTCAAATGGGACAACAAAAACTCATGTCGATGCTCAACTTCATCTGACGAAATTCTGGTGAAGCGGAATCACAAGTGGAGTATGCGAGAGTAATCAGGAGTCTAATGTACTTAACAAACTGTACTAGACCCGATTTAGCACACACAATAAATGTACTAAGTCGCTATACAAGTAATCTAGGACATAAACACTGGAAAGGTATAACTAGAGTATTGAACTACTTACGTTATACCAAAGGACTATGGCTTGCACTATGGTAAAGAACCTGAAACTTTGGAGGGAAATAGGGATGCAAATTGGATACCCGACTCCAAAAACTCAAAGTCAAAGAGTGGTTATATCTTTACACTAACAGGTGTAGCGGTCTCTTGGAAATCTTCCAAACAAACAGTTCAAGCTAGGTCAACTATGGAGTCAAAGTTCATAGCCCTTGACGCAGCGGCAGCATAAGCAGAATGGTTTCAGAACTCGTTGGAAGATATCCCCGAGTGGGATAAACCTGTGTTAATCAGCGATTTCTCAGGCACATAACAGTTTGTAGAATGACAAGTCTTGTCATATTATAAGATGTCATAAAACCATTGAGAACTTGATCACAACCGGAGTAATCAATATGGATTATGTCAAATCGTGTGACAGCCTTGCGGATCTGTTTACCAAAGGGTTGGCACAAGAACAAGTTCTAAAATCTTCAAGAAGAATGGGTTTGAAGCCTACAAATTAAGATGAAGTTTGATGGAAACCCCACCTATGTGACTAAAAATCCCAAGATGTAGGTTCAAAGGGAAAACTAAATCAAACGGACTCGATGAGCATTGTCAGACTTTTTAGTCTATACCCAGTTCCTTCAAAGATAAATAGTGTTACATGTGTGTATGTATAAGGATAGGCATTGGCTTTTAATGATTCCATAATTTCATAATAATGGAGTATGGCAGGATACTTCTGAAAAGAAACTAATGGTATATCACCTAGTGAGTGTGAAATGTGGATGTTTCTAAGAGAACGAAGGTTATGCTAAATTCTCCAAGTTCACTCACGATAAACCAGGATATGTTCGGGGCCAAAATGAACATTAATAGAGAACAAAAACTCTACCAGAAAATGTTGATGCGCGATAACTGTTGTCTAGGCTTACATTAAAGCTCGGATGGTTCAAGACATCATGTTCACCTCCCGGCCAAGTAAATCCGACAAATATTAAAAATGATAGGTTAAAAGCTGAAAAATGCAACCTATTAGATACAACTACATTTTCGCTTATACTCTCAAAAGTATGACTAGTCTAGTCAAGTTCGTATCTAGTTTAGTCAAGTCTATTAAAGTTTAGATCGTTTAGAGTTTAGTTTTTATATCGAGTCTGCATATGTCTAGAGTAACTTCTATTCATGTGGGAGATTGTTGGGCTATTATTTTAGAGGTTGTGGACCTTAAAATAATTGTTTAAGTGTGAATGTAAATGTGCCTACGGGAATTGATTGTTTTTAATGAAAAAACATGTCATTTGTCCCACATTGAAATTTTGGGTTAAAATTGAGGTGTATAGATAATAATATGTTTATGTTACTGTTCAAAAGACTAACACTATGGAGTGTGTGAGTGAGGATGGGAAGACCACACGCGCGTCAATTTAATTGAGTGGTCCAATTTAAGTTTGGTTCAATTAAATCGAATGGTTTAATCAGTTAAGTGAAGAAGATATTTTCTTCTCTCCTTATTCGACTTTGATGAAGACTGACTCTTGTGGAAAATTGAACTCACGTTCTCTACTTCCCTATTTTTGTGGCTACAATACCCACTTCCTCAAGTCACACTTTTGACTGAGAAAATCGATGACTGCTTCAAACCTTGAAGTCTCCTTTCTCTATATATAAAACTCGATTTCATACCTTCAAAGCTAATAGTTTTTTTTGATTATGAAACACAAAACAGATAACTCAAAGCTCAATTCTTTGCAACTAAGTAAGTACTCAAGAGTATAGTAGAGTTTTTTCGTTCGCTGGTTTTGGTTTCAAGTGCTTGTGAAATCAAAACGAATTAGTTTTATCCTGAGATTCGATTGTCACTGAAAATCGTCACACTGCGGGTGATAATTCGAGTTAAGAAAAGAGATTCTTTAATCTCGACTCTAATTGTTTTCCTTAACATCATACTGTTTGGTAATTCAGTCATTGTGTGTACGCAGTTCCCTTTTTAGGGTCCTACGTAATCCTTATTGTTGATGCTGAAACTCAACACTAGTTAAGAAATCGTGGGGCTTTGAATCAAAAACCTTTATTAGATGAAAACGTCTTACAAATGGAGATCGAACAATTCTCTTATTCTAGTTCCTGAGTTCTAGGATTTTCTCTCTCTCTTTTTTTGTGCTCTTTTTCAAGGTTAAGGACTACTATTTATAGGCTTTTGGCCCTAGGGCTTTGGGTCTAGATCCTCTCAAGATTCTCCGAGATTTTCTCCTTGATCTTCGGCGAGCATGGCGAAGGTTGGCGAATGAGTCTGACGCGGACAAGGTTGGTTGCTCGCTTAGTCGGCTATGTTCTTCTGGGCTTCATATGCTCGGCCCAAAGAACTTCGTGAGGCTCACATAGTCATCTGTTCGGCCCATCTTCTCCAATTCACTATTATTGAGCCCGTTAAGGATTTTGGGTCTGGTACCAACAGGAGCCCCTAGCTTTTGAAGCGGTTTAGTCGGTTCAGAAACGTGTTGTATTTGGGGTTTTTCCTATTCTTTTGATAAGTTCATATCTTCGAGGATCTAGGTTTTCCATATTTGATTTGCTTTTGTCTCCTTTCCTATTTATACTGGTCCTTAGCTCCTTTCGCTTCCCGTATTCTTAAGTGATCTCTTCGAGAATGTCTTCTTCAGACTGCGCAGGCAAAGATGCAAAATCCGATGGTATTAATTCTTTTTGCTTCTGAATTTTACTTCGTTATTTCACGTCATGAGAATGACTTGTATTGTTTTTCTTTCAGGCCATAACCCTCGCTCTCGGGGAGGTCAGAATCGTCCTCGTTCAATGGTGTACAAACGTCCCAATCCTGGAGAAATTTTGTCTGGTGATCTTCCTCCCGTTGGTCGGGGGAAGGTGGACTCGCATGAACACCTGGGCAAACGATCATGCGCGGCTAATAATTGTGATGGTATGGGGACTTATACTGACCCGGAGAAAGTGGGTGGACAACAACTTCTCGGTGCCCCCACTCCTGCTCGCAGAAACATTCTGATTACGTTACTCCAAACTTTCATTGGAGTTTCTCGCATACTCAGAATTGCCCTATAACCGAAGACAAAGATGCTATGTCGATTGTCCTTCGTCACTTCAAATCGGAGGAAGCTCGCCTTCACGATCAGTTGTTTGGGCTCGAAGTTGACCTTAGTCTCCTGGATTATTCTGACTTAGTCGGTGATACTTGTGAAGATGTTATTACTGATCAAGAGCCTTCTTCCTTCGAGGGAATTTCTTCGAAAGGATTGAATGGAGTTAATTCTCCTCGCCGCGTCTTATGATCGGCGTTTTTCCCTTTTTCTTCTTTTTTGTTTCGTTCGTTCCTTTTCTTAATTGTTTTCGAATATTGGTGGTGTCTTTTTCGCCTTTTGAGTAATGGTTGCATTTTTCTGTTTCAAGTGTTTTTATCCAAAACATTCTTGGTTTGCTGCTTGCTAGGTGATCAGTCTAGCTTCTCGCAGTTAATCGCTGTTTCAAACGTAATCAGAAGTTGCTCTTTTGTCAATCTTTGATTTTTAAATTTGGTTATTTATGAAGTTATCTTCGCGAGGTTTTGCTCGCTATCGCCTCTTTCGGCGTTGTTCTCGCGAAACTTTGCTCGCGTTGTGCCTTTTTTCGGCGAATATATTTGAACAAATTCTTGTCCATGATTAGGTTTTGTTTGTGCGAGCTTTTTCTCGCCAACTTCTCTTTTCTTTTGGCGGGACTTTCAAGCCAGCACGAGTGGGACATCGTTTCGCCTTTCCCACGCGTGTGGCGACAGTTGGTATTCCCCATTAGATAGTTGACACGCGACGCACATCTGACAGGTGCTTTCTCCACGCGCGTGGTAACTGTAACTTCGTCACACACGTAGCTTGCCCCGACCGTTGGATGTGTTGTGCTTCCACGTGGCGTAAATCCGGCGAGGTGTGGGGATTAGTAATATGACGGGACTAACTGTATCTCTACTGTCATTTCCGCCATTTGATGATTTCTCTCTCGAAAAATTCTCGCACTCTCTCCTTCTTCCCTAGCTCTGTATTCTTTCGGACTCTTCAAAACCTTCGATACTTTCTCGAATCCTTCGAAGCGAACAATACTTTTCAGGTAATTCTTTTTTCCTTTATATCATCCTTCAATCTTCTTATAAATGGCTAGAGGTTCTGATTCCAAGGACATAGAAGCCTTCGAGTACGAGAGGAGGGTTCAGCCATTAAAAAGGAAGCAACGGCGTTCGACGCCGTCGCCAGAGTATCCGCTTTCAAGCTCTGACGACGAGCCAGAGGTTTCCTCTAGTTTTGCGGCCGAGAATCAGGCGTATCTCGAGTTGCCGGTGGAAGGAACGGAGATCTTCGGCCCTCATCCTCCTCCTGTGCTAACTCGGAGGATTTTGACCCTGTTTGGGAAGGAGAACGGGTTCCCGGAGGAGGTGACCACATTAGTACCGCGACCTGGAACGTTGCCAGAGTTGGTCCCGCGAGGATACATGTGCGCGTACCCAATTTTTTTTAAGGAGTGCGGGCTGCGGTTCCTGATACCGTATCAACTGCTCGCACTCCTCGATTTTCTGAACCTTGCGCTTCCCCAAGTGTGCCCATCTTTTATTCGGGCGACCTTGGAGACCCTGACCCTCTCAGTGGAGCAGAAAGACCCCTGCGAGGACAAGACGTCCCTTACCTTTGGATGGTGAAGACCAACCTATCCGGTAAGGGGACTTTCTATATGTCCGGAAGGCCTGGTCGCAAGTTAGTCACGGAGCTGCCCAATAAAGATCATGAGATGAAGTGGGATCAGTATTTTTTCTTAGAGATCTGTCCTGTGAGCATCGGCCGATTCCCACCAAGCTGGCTTCGAGTCGCTTGGACTCGTGAAACTGGTCGGGCATCTCGCTCGACTTTCTTTGGTGCTCGTCCCGCATTGCGATTGTACTCGCTAACCATTTCTTGTCTCTTTTTTTGTTTTGTAGGTTTAGGACAAATAAAGTCTTACAACTGCGTTGTGAAGCTTGCAGAGAGGCTTCGACAAGGAGGAGATCTCTGGTGGTCGTCTTTTACGCCGGCTCGAATTCAGAACGCTCTTTCGTGTGAGTTTTTTTTTTGTTTTTTTGATAGAAATTTGTTGTGGCGGGG
>OVBA01001160.1:0-48235 GCA_900406435.1 Lepidium aucheri
GGTGCGCGCCAGGAACATGATCATGAAGCCGAAGGCCGATATTTATGCTGACAGTGGTACTGAAGTAATCGATTCAAAACTCGATGAGTTGATAAACGATCTTTTGGATGGAAAATTTGATAAAGACGTTTACCCTATCAAAAAAGTAAAGGACACCGATGCCGTTCAGTCTGATAAGAAACAGAAAACTAAGAAAATCGAGTTTGCCGAACCCTCAAAGAAGAAACACAAGAAACATAAAGGAAACGACGTCGATGCTGATGAAGAGGTCTTTCGGTCAGAAAACACTGACAACCCTGGAAGTGAAGTAAGAGTAACTGTTATTTCAGAATATTTTACTCTTCATACCTATTTTGGTTTAAGTTTCCAACATGATTTTCTATGTAGGATATGAAAAAATCGAGCACGCCTACCATTTATCAACTAGTTGAGAACTTACACACTAGATTTGGTACAATGGAGACTAACATTGACGGACTGGTTCGTACCTTAGAGTCCAAGGTTTTTTCCAAAGTAATTGTTTTGAATACATCTTTATATGAAGACATGCTTTTCACCACAACTTACTTCAACCCCTTCATCTTTCGGTAAAACATGAAGCGATTGAAAAGAATTTTATTTTAAAATGAAAGAAACTAATAGTTGCAAACTCAAAAAAAAATTTTGGCTCTATAATTTATTCACTATTTTGGGCTCTTTAACTTATTAGAAATATTTTAGGTTCTATAACTTAGTAAACAAATTGTATACTATAAGAAAAAATATTAACAAAAGCTTAGTTCAAAACAAACTACAATAATATTTGCAGAAAGATTTTTTAATTTTATAGGCATGTGTCCGATCCCATATCACATACTAAACGTAAATTATTTGGGTTAACTAGAATTTGTAAACACATTTATCTTTGAATTATCTAATAGTACTAATTAACAGAAACTTTTACTCCAGTTATAAATTTGTTTTATGTACATGTGAATATATTTTTGGATTTATATAAATTTGATTATATTGTATTAGTAATACTAATAAGCTATCAAGAATCTCTCTGTCGACGAGGAACAGTTGCCATTAGATCCAAAGTAATTAAGGATAAGCCATTTATAAATTGGATTGGACCTTTTCCAGGGCCAGGCCCAAATGGAGTATCGAAAAGAAATATCATAAAACAAGTTTACCAAAATACAAATGTAAAAAGCCACTCATAATGTGGAGCTCCGTCTGAGAGAGGATGAAGTCATTCTCCTTGAACACTGATGTCTGCCGGATTATTGTTACCGTCTGCAAGGGCATGCCTACTATTAACCAGAGACGGTTCTGTTTATCCATGGTAAATCATTAGCTTGTTATGTTATTTAACTCTCTGATCTTGATTCGGATTTATAAGATCTTATGAATAGTTAGGGTTCGAGAAAAAGACTTCAATTTTTGGGATTTTACTCTTTTAGTATTGCTGCTTACAACTGAAAGCTTGATGCGATCTATCCAAACATTAACTTTGTTATGTGGAAAGTTATGTCTTGTCAAAATCCCTTCAAACTAAAGTTACTAAATTGGAGTTTTTTTTATATAATTTGTTTCTTTAAAGTGAAGATGGACTCTGTCTTGCTCAGTTTATGTGTTTGCTGAGTAATTTTTGCGGGCAATAAGAAAACTACAGTAGAATTTGGTTCTTTGGTCTGTCCTTGATGTTATCTTGGTTTTAGTTGTCTGGAAAGTGTTCAACTTTGGGACCATTTACTGTGATTCCAGTTTCTCTGCACGTTTGAAATTTCGTTAGTTCCTTCCTTGCTTACAATGAAAACTTGTCGCCTAAAGAGAATTGTAAATATTGAATGTGTGTGCAACACATGGTATATGTTTTCTTAAAATACAAAAGAATGTGCGTGCACTATGATAAATTTTGAACCTTGCTCGGCTAGTGCTGTATGCTCAGTTTCTCTGGAATTAGTTTGGTGTGATTGTTTGGGTATATCACTATATAGTTTTAACTGATGTCACTGTTTGTGAAATTGCATTTCTTTTTCTTAGATGAGAAGGTGAGTGTTATATCTTGAAACATGACTGTATGCACATATAGGTAACATAGACCATATATGACTTTATGAACATCTATAGGCTTAATTACTGCATCAATGTAGAATGGTCAATGTGTGAGAGTGGATTCATATGCTTGCTTTTATTACTGGGAGATGGTAGAATTTTCCATGGAGATTCATATGGCATTTAAAACCAGAAATTTTGAGCATTCTGCTGCTTTATATAAAGATGTGAACAGTTTAATTTATTCCCTATATGGGTAGTGTGGTTCTAGCATGTTAACTTTTGCTTGATTTCACTTAAGATAGTTTTTCAGCTTTCCATGTAGTATTTGTGGAAATTTGGAAATACTAAATCGAGAACTCCTTAACTAATGTGCTTTTGCTATTTGTTGTGCACAGAACTGCGCTATGACTTTGGTGCAGCAAAGGTTTTTATGTGGCACACTTATACCGGTGAACCACAATAAAAAACTGGACCAAGAACAAATTGCATCTTCGTTCTCAAATCCACAAAGAAAAATGGTGTGGGAGATGTAGGATGAAAAGAGTAAAGGTAAGAGCACATCTGTATTTTGATGTAGAAGTATCGTGAGCTGTGAGCAAATAACTATCATACAAGGAATTAGGGAACACTGATTTTTTCATTTTTGCCTTATTCTCACCGTGACTAGTTATACAATCACACAATAGATATAAAATTGACTAACAGAGAGCTGTTACCATAGTGAGTATCAGTTATTTAGTTTTCATGTGAGGATGGTTTGGGGAATATGACATCTTTGAATTGATGAAGTAATAAACTACAACATATTTGCTCCACTAAACTTAGATAGAAGTTATTGAAGCATTGTGCTAAGATATATGCGTGATCAGTTATCGATATATTATTCAAAGCAAAGCGTATTTGTTTACATTTACAGGAAGCATTATTTATCATCTTAGGAACTGGATTTTGATGTGACGTCGTTTCATGTTCTAATTTACTATTGGTTATCATGTTTTCTCTACGTGGCGCGTTGCTTCCACGGAAAACATCCGCGACTTGTTATTCATATACAAGCCTAAAGAGGTAAAAATATGCCAAGTTGTAGAATTAGTTATACAATTTACTCTTTTTATCTTTATTAGTTCTCAAATAGGTAGTGAATCTAGTGTAATTGGTTTTCTCTTTAATATAATTAATGCTTGTTGTGACTCCACCTTGATATATAGACATGCTTTTTACCACAGCTCTCTTCATCCTCTGAATCCTATAACAACAGCTCTCATCATCGTCTTCATCATTTCCGATTTTTTATTATCTGTTGTGAAGTGTAACATGGTGAGACCAGTAATTCCCACCTCGACCAGAATTCCATATCCATTTATGGAAGAATCTTCAGTGAGGTTTACACCTGGTGCACCTTATGTGCATAGCATGGGACCATTTACTCATGAAGCAAGGCTGCCTTGTCCTGCACAGCGCGAAGTAAATTCATTCATTCCTTTTTCCTCTGTCTTTAATTGAAGTGTGTTTATTTATTGTGTCTGTTAACCATTTGGTATGATGATGTAGACTGAAAGTGTGACAAATTTTTGATATACAGAGGGAATTATTGAACCAAGATCTGGAAAGGTTTTGGGCTCACCAAAGATATGAAATACAGAATTCCACAGGTGACTGATTTTAGAAATGTTAAAAACAGGATAAAACAAAGGGAACCTAGATAAAAGTTTATTTTTTCAAATAGTTTCTTCCCGCCTATCCTTACTTATCTCTTTGACTTGTTCTGGTGGATCATAGGGTTTCACGCGAAGGATCATTTGCCTCTGTCCAGGATCAAACGAGTTATGAAATCTGATCCTCAAGTCAAGGTTTGGAAAATCTCGAAAATTGTTTCCTGCGATATGCTTGGGTTTTTGTTGACTGGGGCTGGAGTTTCTGAACTTTTCGCTCTGATATAGTTGTTGTTTCATTGGGTCTAGAACCTGTTATTGTTATTTATTTAACTGTTCAAAACTTGGGGTGATAGATAAGAATATGTGAGTGATAACATCAACTATCCGACGAAAATAATCAATTTTTCCTAAGAATTTTCGGTTAATTGAGATAAATGTCAAATTTCAGATGGTCAGCTCGGAGACTCCTGTTCTTCTCGCTAAGGCATGCGAGATATTCATCCAGGAGATAACCCTCCGTGCTTGGAGGCAAACTCAATCATCCTTACGCAATACGATCCAGGCCGGTGATGTTTATGAGGCCTTAAAGACTTCAAAAGTTTATGAAGAACTTTTTGGCCTTGTTTCTTCTAAACCACCCCCTGTCAGCCATAAGGTTATATTTCGTCTCCTTTGCAACTCACCTAGTGTAATCGCAAAAGTTGAGCCAAATTTGCATTCAGCATTTGCTTAGCATGTGTGCTATTCATGCTAAGATGATAATGTATTTACTTAAAACTGCTCTGTTTTATTTAGAATGAGCCAAAACATGTCGTGCATCAGCAAATGGTTCCTATGGCTAAAATGAATGTACCGGAGAGCGCTCCTAATGTGATTGTATCAGAGAAAGCTCCGATTGATATAGACATGATTCAGGAGGTATTTTAGTTTATCTTTTGATTGGGAGTACTTGAGAACAAACAATTGAATTCAGTGCTAAGTTAGAGATCGTGTTTGTTTATTGAATTTGCAGCGAAACCTCTTCAATCTAACAGTCGATGATTTTATCATCGTTGATGATTTTGAACTCGCTCCTCATATCAAGGTAGTTTTCTTTGAACTTCTATCTGCACAACAACCATAGTATCATTGAATTTTTTGTTACGGTACTATATTTTGGTTCATTGGATGTTTTTAATTAATTCCATTAGATTTGAGATCTCTTGATGAAAGCGTTACAGAGCTGATAATCATTGTTTTGCTTAACATATTAATGTCTCTGTTATGGATTTGATTGTGCAGTGAACATTTTGTCCTGGTAAAAGCGGGTCCGGAAGAGAAACAGGAGAACTCTGCAGAAATTTTATCTTTTACCATTGGCCAGAAAAAAAATATATATATTTTACTTGAATTATGTAATAATATTTTGGTTTGTTAAATATTAAATTGTTCACAAAAACTATAGTTACAACTTTCATTATGTTTCAATAATTGATTTGTTACAATATCTAAAGTAATTCAAGCTAACTAAGTAGTTGCCGAACTCTTCCAGGTATTTGGAATTCGATTCTATTGATTATAAAGGTTAAATATGAGATTTAGGAATGAGTTTTTGAGTATAAATAGGATTTTATTGATATAATTGAAAAAAATAAAATTGTTTTATAAATATGAGATTTTAGAAATGAGTTTTTTTTTTGGTCAACGGTAATATTAATACAGGTCATCACGGACAACTAATTAGTTAAATTTCTGTATAAATTTTGTAGATGGTGGGATTTGATTTCTGATTATACATGTGTGTATGCTTTTAGTGAACCCACGATCAGCCACTAGACTAATTGTCATTTGCAGTTTTAGGAGTGAGTTTGATTATGAAAAGGATTTCGTTGATTTATATGAAATAAATACAAAATTATATTTGACCAAAAAAAAATACAAAATTATATAATTTTGGTATTTAATGACTGTTTTCTAAGTGGCAAATGAATTTCACAAAAAGAAAAAAAAAAGAGAAGAAGAAAATCTGCAATAGTTAATTGTTATTCAAACCTCAAGAGCTCAAAAGGTAATACGACCAAAAAAAAAAGCTCAAAAGGTAGTGAATCCATTTGGGTTTGAATAAGCTTTAGAATTTAAAAATATTTTACGTTTTTAGGATTCTTAATTAAGTAATAAATCCAATTATTTTTGTATTATATTAAATGATAATTAATGATTGTTTTGACTCCACCTCTATTCATAAATATGTTGTTCACCCTTCTCTTTAATCTCTTTACCATCTTTTATTACTTTTATTTTTAACCTTCGTTTATTTTTAATATATTAATATTTTCGTATATGATAATAAACTATTAATTTGTCTTATCTAATAATAATAATTTTTTAGTTTAATATAAAATAAACTAAATTTTAATGTTAGGGACTACTCTATAATCAACAACACTAATATTTAATGTGGTATTAACACATAAACTTTTCTATAAATTCTTTCTCTAATAATATATAATATTGGTCTAACATTTGTAATTTTGGCCACCATGTCTTATACTCTTATGTATCAGTATTTCTGGAATTTAGTGGTTTGTAAGTTAATTTATAATTAAAATCATATTGTTTTAATAAATCTGACTGTTACAAAATTAAATTTTCATTTTTCTTAGATAAGGAGAATGTAAATGTTGCATCTTAACACATGATTATTCAATATGTTCACTTCGACAATTGTTAACCTTATGAACAACTACAAGGTCAGATATTGCATCAATGCAGAATGGAGACAGGGCTGGTCATAATACCCGAAATTCGAAATCCAACCTAAACCCGATCCAAAATATCCAAAACCAAATCGAACCGAAACTTACAAAATACCCGAACGAGTTTTAGATCACAAGAATAAAAGTACCCAAACCCAAAATCCGAACGGGTACCCGAAATACTCAAAATATGTAATATATTTAAAAATAATTATTTATATATATACATTTAATTACACAAATATAAGAAATGTTAACTATAAATATACATATACTATTCATTTTAAAATCGAAATAACCAAAAAAACTTGAATATAAAATCTTTAAATTAAATTATGGTTTTTTTAAAACACTTTTTTAGTTTTTTGAAATTTTTTGTTTATAAAATATTAATTAAAAATGCGGATACTAGAACTCGATCCGAACCCGAACCAAACCCGATCCGAAATAGAGTATTTTATAAGAATCGAACCCGACCCGAACACAAAATTAAATACCCAAACCCGACCCGAACCCACGAAAATACCCGATCGAATCTTATATGGCTGATTTTATACTCGGTTGTGTTTCTCGAATATAATAGACTTTCTTTGTATATACAAAATTACAAAGTTGTTGAAGTAGTCTCACAAATTATATTTCCTTCTTTAGAATTCTAAATATAGGTAGTGTATCTAATTATTTTGGTAGTCTCTTAAATCATAATTTATAGTTGTTTTGACTACATCTCTATATAAAGACACGCTTTTCACCACAACTCACTTCATCTTTCAGTAAAACATGAAAAAGAATTTTATTTAGAAATGAAAGAGACCAATAGTTGTAAACTCAATTCTAGTTCCATACCAATGTATGGAACAATCTTGTAGTTAGGACAGAATTATAAAAGAAACATCTTCAATCTAACGGTTAATGATTTTATTATCATTGATGATTTTGAACTCGGTCCTCATAGCAAGGTAATTTTCTTTGAACTTCTAATCTGCACAACAACCATAGCATCATAGAATTTTGTTACGATATGAATCAAAGTGGACCGTTTGATATTTTCAACTATATTTTGGTTCATTGGATGTTTTTAATTACTTCCATTAGATTTGAGATCTCTTGATGATAGCTAATAATAACTGCTTAACATTTAATGTATTTGTTATGGATTTGAATGTGCAGTGAACATTGTCGTTGTAAAAAATTGTCCGGAAGAGAAACTCTATTAGGAGACGAGAACTGTATAGAAAATTTATCTTTTGTCATTGGTCAAAAAAAAAAAAAAACTATATTTCAGTTGAATTATGTAATAATATATTGGTTTGCTAAATATTGAATGTCTTCAGACTTGTGCAAAAATAGCTATTGTTACAATCTTCATTATATTTAAATAATTGATTTATTACAATATCTAAAGTAATTCAGCATCTTCTATTTTTTTTTAAACAATATTTGTTTAAAAGTATAGCATTGAGCGACCAATAAAACTTTCTTTTATAATTCCTTTAGAAACTGAAGAGGCCAATAGTTATATTTTCTTTTCAAAGATGAGGATTTCAGTAGTTGCAAACTCAACATCAATTCCAAGCCAATCTATAGAGTAACCTTGCATGAAGACGAAAACTTCGACTTAACAAAATAAGATGAAACCATTCAATAATGAAGCAAGGCTACCGGTGGGAGAAAAAAGGGTTCTAAATAGTGAATTTTGGGTTGTGGATCAATAAAGGTTGATCCAGTTATTGAAAAAAAAAAGTTTGTACTGAGCAAGAAGTAAATTCATTCAATATTTTTCTTAATTGAAGTCCTAGATATGGAGAACTTTGGGCTCATCAAAAATATGGTTATACAAAATATTCAAAGGTGACTTATATTTATGTCAAATATCTTATCCCCATTTTCCTAACTGTGCAAGCATTTCGATGTTTGTAGTTATAACATTTTATGTCTTTGCATTTGATTTGATTAATTGTACAGTGAACATTGTCCTTGTGAAAACTGGTCCAAAAGAGAAACTCTATTGAGAGAGGAGGATAAATCTGTAGAAAATTAATCTGTTACCATTGATCAAAAACAAAATTATATTTCAGCTTGAGTTATGTAAAAGAAGTCTGAAAGTTATCGCCATTCTCCCAAGATCCAGAGTACCCGTTGAATTACTCAGGCATTCAACTTTGGAAAAAGCTTCAAAAGGAGATATGTCTTCCACCTAGTGCGATCCAAACCACATCCCTTGCTGCGTGGATCACGTGGCACATATGGAAGTAAAGAAATCATCTGATATTTAAAGGTAGAAGATACAACTGCTCAAAGATCATTTATCGGTCTATCGCTGAAGCTAAAGAATGGGAAGCAAAAAATTAGAATCTCAATCAAACTCACCCTCGCCATAGAACAACTCAGCTCCGATCATCTTCTCCTCTTTTGATTTGGAAGACAGAAACTCATTTCTCTGGTTAGGATGGATATCTTCTTCCGGAATGGTACTCAAATATTAGAAGCTTTGAAAGGATCTGATTTTGTTTCATCTTTGTTGGCAGCTGAAGCCATTGAAAGAGCTAGAGATTTTATCTCTTAGTGCCTTGGAATGGTTAAGGAAGTGGGCCCCAATTAGTGTGAAAGGAAACTGATGTCGGCATGATGTGTGATAGTACAAACTTGAAGCATCACCAATATGGAAAGAGCAAAAGCATGAGTAAAAGGAAAGCAAAACTACACTTATCATGTAAATAGACATGCTATAGCTCTCAAGTATGGAAGCAATGCAGGTCAATTCTGATGGTTCTGCAGAAGCAAAAAGCAAAATGTGTTGTGACAGGATGGTGTAGAAAGACATTTTGGAAGTGCTCCAAAGACCCCATTGGAAATCCTAGAAGTGCTAAGACTACACAAGGAGTGTTCATCAGCTTGGAGAGGCTATAATTTCAGAGAGAGAAGATTGAGAGTTCCAAGTTTTAAGGTTTTTGTGTTTGCTTGTTGAGTGAATCCAAGTGTGTTACAGCAGCTACAAGTTTGTACTGCTATGTGAGCTTTGGGTAGTTAAGAATAGGTCAATGTTGAATCAAGGTGTGGTTCAATGTAAATCTGAATAAACAAGACTGTATTTTTTTATATTATTCTTAATACAAAATCTTGAAGTATCTATGTGTGTTTCACTTCTGTGTTAGCCATTATTCTACAACCATCATTCTTTCTGTATTTGTCTTGCTCAACTACAACTGTTCTTATGTTAGTCTTTGTGTTACAACAAGTCTCTATTCTGGTATTTACAATTGATATCAGAGCCGCTCAACCAACATAAGATTCATATCTCAAACACGTTGAAGATCCTAAGGAACAAAGGGCGAACACATTTGACATTGTGATGGTTCCAAAGCATGTCTTATTGGAAACTAAATGGTACGGCTACTGGAAGGTTAGAATGATGCAACTCATCAGGGGACATGGAGAAGATGCATGAACTGATATAAAAGAAGGATGGGAAGCTCCGTTTCAACTAAATGAAGGTGAGAAAATCCCCAAACCAAAGGAAAAATGGAATGAAGCAGAGAATAACCTATCCAAGTACGATGTTATAGCCATGAATGTCATCTTCTCTACTATAGAAAAAAATGAGTTCAAACTCATACAAGGATGTAAATCTGTGAAGTCAACATGAGGCACTCTTCAGAAGTCACACGAAGGTAACACAACTATGAAGCGTACTAGGTTGGACCAACTTGCTTCAAGCTTTGAAAACCTGAATATGTTAGAAGATGAAACCATTTTGCAATTCCACACTAAATTAAGCTCTATTTCAAATGAAGCTGAGGTACTAGGTAAGACATACGAGGACCAGATACTAGTAAAAAAACTTCTTTGTTGTCTACCACAAAAAATTTTGACTCCTAAGGCTGTCATGAGAGTTGTTGGTAACTCATATACAATGAGGTTTTGAAGATCTGGTTGGAATGCTCACGTTTGAAGAAATAGATTTTGCTGAAGATAAGATGAAAAGCTCCAAGTGTAATGCATTTACAACTGACACAGTACAAGCTTCCTTGATGCATGTAAAGGAAGAAATGAGGCTCATGACTAAAATGTCTGGCAAAGCATTGAAGTGTGTTGAATGCGGTCAGAAAAAATATATAGCACGTTGAAATCGACCAGACTGTGGTATGACGAGTGACAAGGGTGAGTTACAATGTCATGAATGTGGTGGTGTTGGATACTTCAAATCAGAGTTCCTATTAGCTAAACAAAAAGAGCTGAAGTGTTTTAAATGTAAAGGGGTTGGACACACCAAGATTGAATGTCCTAACAAGCATAAGGGAAAGTCATTGGTGAACATAAGTGACTCTAAGACTGAGGAAGAGGAAGAGGAAGAGGTGGAAGAGTTGTCGAACGTAATCTATCTCGGTGGTAAAATAGAGGAGGTTTTGCTTGGATATGACTCAGACTCAAGAAAAGAAGGGGAGATGAACCCTATTGAGGGCTATTTCAGATTGTATGACAAGTGGGTAAAAATTAGTAAAGATAAACTCCAACTCACTAAGGCGAAGCTCGTGTTACAAGCTCAGTTGGAAACACTTGAAGCAACTCTGAAGGAAAAACAGTTGAGAGAAGAAGCGTCTGCAACTGAAAAAGACATGGTTGAGAATTCTACAGATCTGTGGCAAAAGATGTATGAACAAGAAAGGGAGAAAGCGATAGCTTTTCAGAAACATTTGAGTGAAACATATAACATATCAAGATGCTCAACAGTGGAACAAAAAACCTTGATGAAATCATGGGCATGAGAATGTGAGGAACCAAATGTGAGACCCACCCTTTAGGTCCATTTAAAAATAGGAAACCTAGTCCATAGGCTAAAAATACATAAAACCCAATGTATGTGTATATATATACACATAAAGACATAAGAGATTCTTAGGAAACCGATCCAAAAAATGTTAGTCATCTTCCCTGTAATTCTGATCTGACCACTAAAGTACCTTAAGAACACTAATTTGATTTAAAGAATAGCTTTCTTTATTGATGCTTAGAAACTTCTCTCAAAACTAAACAACAATTAAGCCTTAATGTTCTCTCTTGTGAAATCACAAACTCGATTTCTACAAGTATTTATAGAGGTATCGACTTCTTTAGATATCTTCAACAAAACCTATTCCTAATAGAAATTTTTCCTATTTCTATCAAGAATCTTAAAAAACCTATCTTATCTTCAAATTTCTTTTTAAAGATGTCTTGGGCCTTAAGCTATTGAAGCTTATTCAACAACCACATGAAGAATAAAGGATAAACAGAGAATTTATGTAAATCAACAAATATTTGGTGAGTAGATTCTGCATCCTTAAATTAACATATAGCCGAAAGCGGTTAATCAGTCAGAATTTTGGGCTGAAAGTTATGATCATTTATTTAGGAAGATTTTTGTTTATCAGATTTTTAGATAGTGTTACTTTAAAAGTGTTTCCCAGAGAACTACAAAGATCCAGAAAATGATTCACCTATTGTTGGGAAGCCCCGAGAGTCTACTTTCCAGATATGGTGTCCGATCTGATTTTGATGTTAAAAAATATTGGAAAATCAACTTACAGTCCAGCACAACGTTTCTAATCTGTTTTTCATATAGACCAAGGTGAGGGTGTGATATGTGGAAATATGATTGCATGTTTCTTCTTTGATGCTTCATGGTGAATCAAGTATAGTGTCTAATACAATGTTTGATGATATGGTGTGATGTGATGATAAATAGTATTTGATATTATGTGATGTGATGAGGTGAAGCGACGGATAGTGGACGTTCGATGGTCGTGGATCATGAGATGAAGCGATGTACCATGGATGTTCAGTGGCTGTGGATTCAAAGATGAAGTGTTGGACCATGGACATTCGGTAGCTATGTATTTGACATGGACTTCGGATGTTCGGTGGCCTCCAGATGTATTGAAAGATGAAATGATGGACCGAGGAATTTTGGTGGCCATGAATTCTGATAAGAAGCGGACCGCAGATGTTCAGTGGCCTTAGCTAATTATAAAGTTGATATGTGTATTCTATGACTGTGTTGGATTTTATGCGTGTGTTGATTGATGCTAGAAGAAGGAATATGTTGTTGTATTTCAGTGGGCAGAGATGATCTCCTCAGTGGGTAATTTGTTTCTCACCCTTTTTTATCTTTACCAAGTTTGTGATTAGAGGTTTTAATGTAGAAAGAATTTTCAAAGAGGTGAATTTTGGCTAGACCAAGAAATAACACACTGTCTCCTAGGATCGAGAGCAAGGTGTTACACCAAACACTATGGAGTGGGATATCAAGGTAACAACTCTCAAGCAAACTCAATATCAAAGAACATTAATTTTGTAAGGAGTAGTGTGTATGTGGAACAGAAAAGTAACAAGCGTGAAATACTGGATCCATCTGGAGGGAAATGCGTAGTACAATCTAAATACAACCTCTCATCAAGGAAAATTGTTAGTGTTAACACACGATAGAGGAAACATTGGTGTAATTACTGCAAGAAGCACGGTCACAATAGGATCTTATGTTATAGGCTTGTGGAACAACTTCATGCACTCTGGCAGTTGAACAAATGTTATCATAAACCAACAAAGTTCTCATATGTTTGGTTTTCAGAACTGATATGTATGGAGATCTCACACAAGAGATAAAAGAGATGAGACATGATTTGTATCACACCGCTGAAGCACAAACACCAACATAAATGTAGAGTTGAACCACCAGACATCAGGACTACTATAACAGATGAGTATGTGTCAAAAAAATCTGGAGTAGTTCCACAGAAGTGATGTCTGCGATCTTGTGCAAAAAATATGTTACAGTCAATGTGGCTAATCAAAAGTAGATATTCCAGATAAGACAGAGAGTCGAAGCAACGTGATACATAGCTGTGTGACAATGACAACTATAGAGGTAAAGAATATTGCTTAAGGGAGATGGTGTAGTCAACTCATCTGGATCAGACTAATGCTTGCAGATTATGAATAAAATCTATTCTTGTTTTATCTGAGTATGCACTCAAGCAGGGAGATTATAGGTTCATGAGTGTAATATCTTTCACACTAATGCAATCACCAAAAGTTTCAGGTATGTTTCACAATGATTGGTAACATGAGGTGTCACACTCAGATAAAAAGGGGAGGATGAAAGAACTAAATTTTTCTTGTCTCTAAGTGTCTTGGAATGGTCAAGGAAGTGGGTCCCAGATAGTGTAAAAGGAAGCTGACACGTGTGCATGATGTCTGATGGTACAGACCTGAGGCATCACCAAAATAGAAAAAGCAAAGCCATGAGTAAAAGGAAAGCAAAACTTCACTTATCATGGAAATAGACCTGCTATAGATCTGAAGTATGGAAGCAATGCATGTCAACTCTGATGGTTCTACACAAGGAGAAAGCAATAGGTGTTGCAACAAGATGGTCCAACAAGGCGTTTCGGAAGTGTTCCAAAAATCCATTGGTAATCCTAGAAGTGTTGAGACTATATAAGGAGTGCTCAGCAGCTTGGAGAGATTGAACTTTTAGAGAGAAAAAAATGAGAGTTCCAAGTGCTAAGGTTTTTTGTGTATGCTTACTAAGTGAATCAGAGTGTGGTACAACAACTACAAGTTTGTAGTGTTGTGTGTGCTTTGGATAGTAAGGAATATGTCAGTGTTGAACCACAATGTGGTTCAGTGTAAATCTGAATAAACAGGATTATACTTTTTATATTATTTTTAATACAAAAATTTAAAGTATCTCTGTGTGACTTACTCTTGCATTAGCCGTTGTTCTACCACTGTCTTTCTTTTTATATTTGTCTTGCTTTACAACAACCGCTCTTTTGTTAGTCTCTATGTTACAACATATCTCTATTCTGGTATTTACAGCCATGTTGTTGAGAGAAACTGTATTTCAAGCTAAGGAGAAGGGTTTCGATAACTTGGAGTTTCAATCAGATTCCTATAATCTAATCAATGCCTTGCGATCAGGCACCTACCTTTCGGAAATCTATTGAATACTTAATGATATCACTCATCTTTTCCCCTACTTCTCATCTGTTTCGTTTTCATTAGTTGTTCGATCTATAAACCCATCTTCAAGTTTAATGAAGTTTAAGCAACAAACAAAAAAGTTATGAATTGAAGTCTTCAGATTCGTGCACAAAAGCTCTAATTATAGTCTTCATTGTTTTTAAACAATTGTGTTATTACAATATCAAGCTAACTAAGCATTATATTAATATATACTCCTATATAATATAAGGTAAAATTTGTTATCATATATATATATATATATTATAGGGAAGGTAAAAGAATTTGATAACAGGAAAACTGAAGAAGAAAATAAAAATTTGAAGTTGAAGAACTGGGCTTTAGAGATTTTGGGTAGTTAAAAAAACAGTAAACCGCAAAGCTAGCAAATTTGTATTTGTTTTGGATTAAATGAAATTTTTTTATGGGGAATTTCAAAAATACCTTTATTAGTATGTACATTTTTCAAAACCTATCATTTTCTTTGAAAATTAGGAGAGATAAATGGTTATTAGGGGTATGTTTTGAAAAAGTATATTTCAAAAGGGACATTTTTGGTAATTTTTCTTTTTTTATTCTATAAAGCAAAAATATGTAGTTTTGGTATTTAATGACTTATTTTCCATGTGGCAAATAATTTTCACAAAAAAAAGGAAAATCTACAATAGTTAACTCTTATTCAAATCTCAAGAGCTCAAAAGGTAATGTGACACGACCAGCCCAAAGTTAACGTGATCCAGCCTGAGATTTAGTGTGACCACGACTATATAAAATACACAATCTAGTCCACAGACGTACACATGGTATTTAAATTGGCCGTATAACATGTGTTGTCTAACGGTGAAGAAACTTAACCATAGTGGTATTAATAGTCAATATAAAAATTGGTCACATTTAAAAAAATTTTAAGCACTAAATTAATATTTAAGATGAGCTCAAAAATTTATTAAAAAATCGATAATGTGGTAAAAGATTATTAAAGAATGGACATTGTTCTCGTGATACATAGGAGACCTTAAAGAATTCAGAAGTTTATGATTCATGTTGTTTCTTTTTAAACCATCTTCTGTTATCTATCAGGTTAGATTTTTCTTCTTTGTAATTCAGCTGGTGAAAATCAACTTTTGACACACGCATGAATCCAATTCGATCATTAAGCTAATTGCAGATATATATTGGTTCTTTAAAAGGGTTTTTTTTTTGTTAAACTTAAGATATCTAGATGAAAGCAGGCCTGACTTTAGGAATGTTGGGCCCCTGTGCAAAAGAAAGAAAAATGGGCCATAAAACATTAAGAAATTTAATTATTAATTTTTAAGACCCTAAATATTACCAAAAACCTAAATTTTGAGATTGGACCATGTGCAAATGCACTTGCACATGCCCAAACATTACAGAATTTCAAAAGTACTATAATTAATAAAGCATTTATTTGTTTGTAGCTTAAGATTTAATGTCTCTGACTTGAACTGTACTTGGCTTTGATTATGCAGCGAGCATTGTCCTAGTAAGAAGGTTTATGGAGGAGAAACTCAGTTAAGAGAGAAGAAATCTCAAAAACATTCACCTCTGTTTTTTTTAATAATTTTTCAGCAACATTCACCTATGTTATAACTTATGTAAATGTATTCATCCTGATGTTATGTAATATTTATTTATTTTGTATGAATTTATACACAATTTACAGCTCATTGCAATAATTGAGGATAAATAAACTTACATATACAATTGTTTTATGTATTGTGAATAATCTCTTGATATATGAATTTATGTTTATAAAGTAAACTGAATTCATGTATTTCTTTGTACATTCATTCTATCATTATATTGAAGCCACAACAATTTAGTAATCGGTTCTATTTTTCACAATGTAATTTTTTTTCCTTTTTTTCTCTCATTTCTCATTCTCTATTATATTATTAATGAAAATATTAATAAGCTGCACAAAAGATTGGACTAGACTTTGATTCGATAAGCTAGCCTGGACATTCAGTTCTTCGGTTCAGTTCTTTTGGTTCCGAAAAATGGTAACCAATGGGTATTTATCAAAATTTAGTTCGGTTCGGTTTCGGTTTCGGTTCTTTGAGCTCCGAAATTGAAGTAACCAATAAATACCTTTTCAAATTTGGTTTGATTTCGGTTTGGATACTTCTATCTATTTTTCCATAAAAAAATCAAATAAATCATAGAAAAACCATAAATTAATTATAAAAATTGAATATTTTAGTTTTTTTAAGTAATTTTGGTTTAAATGGACTAACAAATTTGGATTTATATTTATAATTTTGGATATTTAGATTATTAAATTCTATATAAATAATTATTTAAAATATATAATTGTGTTTTGGTTCTTTCAGGTAACTATTTGATTTTCGGTTCCATACATATTCGGTTCCGGTTCTTTCGGTTCTTGAGTTTCGGAACCATTCAATTAGTTAACTGATTTCGATTCGGTTCAGTTTCTTATATTTCGGATTGGTTCAGTTCAATATTTCGGTTCCGGTTATTATGCACAGGCCTACATAAGCCGTGAAATGAGTTTCACCGATCAGGACCCAATGTTTTAAAAATCTAATGTAGCATAAACATAGGAGCAGAAGAATTATGACGTATGCACTTTATACAACACTACCATAATAATTGAGTTTGATTTGAACCAAAGTCCCCAGAGAATCTACACTTCATGGATTATAGGGGTAGAATCCATTGGACAAAGAGCAAATTAGCTTTGGACTAAGATAACAAGCAGAAAGAAAGCTAAGAACTCTGAACATTACCAAATTTAGGAGAATTTGCAAAAAGAACTTAAAATTTCTACAAACAAGAGCACAACAAGAGCACAATTGCAGGTTAAGTTTTAGATAAAAGAAACAAGAATATAAATTGTCAGATTTTTCCACTAACATTAAGATGATAACTCTTATCCAGCTTCTAAATAGGGTTGAGTCAAACTAGTATCATGTCTCCTGAAGCTTTTGTGGCTGCTCAAGCGACATTGGAATTTCATCATTTACGTTAGAATCATCAACTGGTTCTGTCTCCTGGAGCTTTTGTGGCTGCTCAAGCACCATTAGAGCTTCTCCACTTACATTAGAATCATCAGATGGCTCTGTTCCCTGGGGCTTTTGTGGCTGCTCAAGCAACACTAGAGCTTCTCCATTTACATTAGAATCATCAAATGGTTCAGCAGGAGGAGGCCCATCACCACCAGTCTGCTCATCTTCAGGATGAAAGTTGATTGGAAACTTAGTTACTCTAGGTTTGTCTGTGAGTATGTTCCTTTGGACCTTATCAATCAACACCTTGGTAGGAGGCTCTTCCCTGAGTTGTTCATCTTCATAGTCATTGTTCACGTAATAACCAACTCTTATAAACTCTTGATCCATGTAGGAGCAAGTCAACAGAAGCACAGTTACACCGATAATATCTTCCTCACGTATCTTTGATGGATCTGGAGAGTCAGCCTATAATAATCGAACAGAAGTTAGACTGAGATTTTGCAACTACACCAGCTGAATTGGAGATATGAGAATAAACATATCATACACTACCTGTAACACAAATCGGTAGTTCCCAACATTAACAGGCCCAACAAGAACACTTTCCAAGAGTTGATCATATGTTTCATCTTCCGCCGACCCTACGTAGGTAAGCTTCCACTCTAGATCTGTACAAAACCAAAGAAACACCATCTCAGATGTTGAAACATAACATCATGCTTACAAGAATGCAATAGTGACCAGCAGTTACTGTTACTAACGAGCACAGAAACTGAACCATTTTAATAATAGCCAAACTTCTAAGTGTACATTACATAACTATATTGAAGATGATTAAGTAACAAAAATTTAGAACAGTACTTTCTCTGTCATAATCAAGAACCCATTACTGCCAAAAAGCAATGTATGAAACCAATGATGTACAGAGCCAAAGGTCAAAACCTAACATCTCCAAGATATGAGCACCAAAACCACTGTACAGGAAAAGCATCCTCACAAGACTACAATGAATTTGACATAGAGCAGCGAAGGTAAGCCTCCTAAATACCAAAATTACAATGTTCAATAAGAGCAATTACAGAAATGGATCCAAAATCTAAGCCACAGCGAGTATGAAGCTCGAGACTTGTCTTGCTATGGCTTCTATTCTCGGACACAGCTTTGTTATATAACTCATACACACGCAAGCATATCATAACACAGTGAAATTACTTAGTGTTAAACCCCAAAAGTTGATATTTGTAGCAGCATTGACACAGAAAAAGACCCCAAAAATCAAAATCGAAGATAGAAGATTGGGGAAATTAATGGTACCATCTTTGAGAGATGTCAAGCACTCATAAGAAATCTCGAACTGGAAAGGATTAACAAACGGCGCTGGATTGTCTAAAACTGTGACGTTGGTGATGTTGATGGAGCTCATAATGAATCAGGAAACTTTCGACTCAGTTTGAAACCCTAGATTCTAGAAATTTCATCAAACTCTGGGTAAGAGCTCCTTTTAAACTGCAAAAGAAGAGTGGATCCAATTCAAGAAGAACCGCCGAAACGGAAAAATTAGGGTTTTCAATTTGAAGAAGGAGAACGAAAAGTGAAATCGCCGGCGCGAGAAGAATGATAGGTGGTCAGGCGATCCGTAGATTCAGACGTTCAAGCTTAAGACCTTTTTTCTTAAACCGGTTACCGTAAGGGCAGCGACCGGCAACTACCGGTTAACTAATTTGGCGGGAAAACCTTTAACCCGAATTATAAGGGAAAAGAATAAATTGGACAAAACAATAAAAATGGTGGGAAATAAATTGAAATCTGAGTTACAATTGGAAAAAAAAATTGAAATCTGTTATAAACCGAATAAACATAGTAATAACAACTATGATCGGTATAAAAACTTGATTTGGAATTAGACAGCTTCGAAGCTCTCCGCTGTAACTCACTATCGCCCTTTCTCGTGACGATAGGCCGACAAAGCTCTCGGTTGTTGCTCCTTGTTGCTCTTTCTCTCGACATCGGTCCCCGTCGATCCTGGTTTTCAAGCAATCTCCTGCCAACTAGAGGAATTAACTTCATCGATCAGTGAAATTTCTAAATCACAAGTGATGCTAACCCTCGAGCTCAATTAGTTGTTCTGAAGTATATCCAACCTCTAAGGCTACACATAAGAACTGAAGACAAGAGAACATCGCTAATCGCAGAACACCGCAGGTCAAGGCCCTCACAAGCAGCCCTTCCCCCTCCAGCAAGCGGCTGGCCACGATGGATCAATCGCTCATCAACAGCCTCAGATCCATAAGCATCAAGGAAGAGGGGCCTATAGATCTTCCACCATCTGGGTGTTACTCAAGCGTGACGATGGACAAGCTCACCATCATAGGTAAACTGCTTAACCCTAACTCTCAGAACATCGCTAGGTTGATGGTCGGAATGTCTAGAATCTGGAGATTAGGGAATATAATTAGTGGAATGGTTTTAGGGAAAGACACATTCCAATTCCGATTCCAATCAGAAAATGATCTAGAAGAAATCTTAAAATTTAGCTTGCGGAATTTCAAAAAATTGGGGCTTCTCGATTGCGAGATTAGATCAGAATTTTTCTGATGATAAACTCACTACTATTCCCCTCTGGATCCACTTATCAGAGATCCCAGCTAAGTTTTTCACAACAGACATCTTTAAAGCCATAACAAACTCTCTAGGTGATGTCTTGGAGGTTGACTTTGATCCCAACAAGACACATCTACAACCCTTTGTTAGAGTTAAAATTCTATTCAACACTACCAACCCCATCAGAAACTCCAGATCCTTTAGATTACCTACGGGCGAAATTATCATCGTGAAAATCGAGTTTGAACGAGTACGAAACGTCTGCAACACATGCAAGTGACGTACTCACAGTGAAAACAAGTACACATACAAAAAGAAACAGAATCAGAAGGAGGACAAAGATGCTGAACAACCAAACCCTGCAAGGAAGATTATTAGCACAAAAGTCCAAAAAGAGAGCAACGAATGCAGACAGCCATCAAACTCTCAAATCAGAAATAGAAGCAGAATTGAAGAGAAGGCAGAGCTGAACCAAAAAACAATCCTACCATCGATTAGTTTAGCCTTAAGGAAACTCTTGGACAAAGGAACTGAGATGAAAACAAACCAAAAATGAGGCATTGACTCTGAATCCAATCAAATGGAAGATGATGATGAGCGACTCAATCAATACCTAGACATGGGAATCCAAGGAACAAGCTCATGGATGAATACAGAACAAATCACAGACAACCAGTACAAGCTTGAAATCTCCCAAAACAGAACCATGAAGCGATACACGTCAAACAAAAAACAGAAAACTAGGAAAGGACCTATTAATTTTCAACCAGCTGAGGAAGACAAGGAACTGACAGGGCAGGTGGCTCCCTCAAAGCCACCAACACAGCAATGAGTGTCCTTAGTTGGAACTGTCAAGGCGTGGGGAACACCTTGACAGTTCGACGCCTAAAGGAAAAACGCACAAAGATATTTCCGGACGTATTGTTCCTCATGGAAACCAAGAACACAGCACAACACATGGAATCAATCCAGAAGTGGACTGGCTATGATCACATATTCACTATGGAACCGAATGGGTTAAGTGGAGGACTAGCTATCCTATGGAAGGACCATATGAAACTTCAGGAACAAGTATTGCAATAACTATATTGACAGTGAACTCATGCTAGGCAACTGCAAAATAACAACTACCTTTGTATATGGACAACCCATAGTTTACAAAAAACCAAAAGTATGGAGAGAGATACAAGAAATTGGTGAAAACAGAACGATCCCCTGGCTTTTGATTGGAGACTTTAATGAACTGTACTCGAATAAAGATAAACTGGGGGACCAGCAAGAGTGGAAAGCTCATTCACAGCTTTTAGATCCTTTATCCGAAGCTGCAATCTAAGAGAGATTGAAAGTTCAGGCCCTTATTAATCTTGGATGGGGAGGAGAGGCGATCATTGGATCTAGTGTAGATTAGACAGAAGCTACGGCAATGTTGAATGGATTCACAACTTCCCTACATCAAACACAGAATATATGGCGATATTAGGCTCTGACTACAGACCACTACTCACCACTATTACAAAGAAGAGCTCAAGCTATCTAACCAGATTCTGTTTTGACAAAAGATTGATGCATAAAAAAGGCTTCAAAGAAATTGTACACTATGCATGGAATACGACTATGACAAAACCACAAGCCACCATCATGGAAGGTTTAGCCGAGTGTAGGAAGAGGATAGCCAAATGGAAGAAACAAAACAGAACTAATGCAATGTCCAACATAGATTTGGCTAGAGTCAATCTGGACAAAGAAATGAGAAGTGTGCAACCCAACCAGCAGAAGATTTACAACTTAAAAAAGGACATACGAGCATACTACCTTGAAGAAGAACATTTTTGGAGACAAAAAAGCAAAGTTAACTGGATTCGAAATGGAGATCAAAATTCAAAGTTGTTTCACACATACGTTAACTACAAGAGGGCAAAGAACAAAATGATTGCGTTAAAAGACCACAATGGAGTGAATCACTTTGAAGAGGGATCAAAAGCTAACATAACGGCAACATACTTCAGGGAACTCTTTAAAACGATAGCTCCTACTGGTATACAGGAAGCTCTAGCTGACATGGAGACCAAGGTCACGCTGATGATGAACAACCAGCTCATGGCACCAATAACAGATGCGGAAATATATCACGCTACACTCAGTATTAGAGGAGATAGTGCCCCTGGACCGGATGGAATCACAGCATCCTTCTTTCATACATACTGGGATATGCTCAAAGGAAAAATAAACTCTAACATTAAAGAAGCATTCAGAACAGGTTTTTTTCCCAGAGATTGGAACTACACCCACATAGCATTAATCCCCAAATGTCAAAATCCTGGTGACATCAAAAGCTTCAGACCCATCAGTCTATGCTCGATTATCTACAAAATCTACTCAAAAATTCTGGTCAGGAGGCTTCAACCCATACTTCCAAATATCATTTTTGACACCCAAGGTGCATTCACAGCAGGGAGCCTAATATCAGACAATGTGCTGCTAGCACATGAAGTCCTGCATCACCTAAACACAAAAAGGAAGGCCAAAACAACTACATGGCTATCAAAACTGATATGTCTAAGGCGTATAACAGGCTAGAATGGGACTTCCTACGAATTACACTGATTAAGTTAGGTTTCTGTACAGAGTGGGTTGAGCAGATTATGTTCTGTATTTCATCAGTGAAGTACTCAATACTAATCAATGGAACCCCTTATGACTACATCTCACCAGAAAGAGGAATCCGACAAGGAAACCCCTTATCTCCATTTCTCTTCGTCTTAGCGACAGAGTCTTTGACACATCTGATGAATAAAGAAATGAGGCAAGGTCTTATCAGTGGAATCAGATTTAATAGGAATGGCCCCACAATCCAGCATCTATTATATGCAGATGATAGTCTTTTCATCTGTAAAGCTGAACTTAACGAAGTGAGAACTCTCAAACAGAGTTTTGACACATATGAAAAGTTGTCTGGTCAATGCATTAACTTTGACAAATCAGCTATAGCCTATGGAAGCAAGATTAAGCCAGACAAGGTAAAATAAATCAAAGACATCTTCCAGATACAAACCGACCATGGGATTGGTAAATATCTTGGACTACCAGAGTGTTTCAAAGGATCTAAACAAAAGATATTCAACTACATCACCAAAAAGCTGAAAACAAGGATAGACAATTAGTTTGCTAAAAACCTGTCGTTGAGAGGAAAAGAAATCATGCTAAAGTCTATGGCTATGGCCTTCCCAATATATGCAATGTCGTCATTTAGGCTCTCTAAACAACAATGTCGCAACATAATAAGCGCCATGAAACAGTTCTGGTGGAATAGTTCTAACAATAGAAAGAAAATTCCATGGGTTTCTTGGTCAGAAATGTGCAGATCGAAAAAGAGGGAGGATTAGGATTCAAGTCATTGAAGACTTTAATCAAGCCCTACTAGCTAAGCAAGTATGGAGGTTAATCAAGCAACCAAACTCACTGATAACAAGAACCTTCAAAGCCAAGTATCACCAAAACAGTGAACTTCTTTCGAGCAACACCAATGCCAAATCCTCCCATGCTTGGAAAAGTATAGCTTTTGGGAAATAACTATTGGAGAAAGGCCTAATAAGACAGATAGGGGAGGGAAGAGATAGCTTTGTGTGGACTTCGAAATGGATTCAGACAGACCAACCAAGAGCCCTAAGAAGCAAAAAAAGCACATTCAACGTGAATCTCAAGGTTGCTGACCTCATTGTTGATAATGGATGGGATACGAGGAAAAACAAAGATACGTTCATTGAATCAAATGCAATATTAATCCTAGAAAACCCTCCATGCATTACCGAAAAAGATTCATGGATATGGTGGCCCAAACAGTCAGGGGACTACGTAGTCAAAAGTGGTTACCAATTGTCCCAGCAATTGAAAGCACAAGAAAGCACCAGAACCTAACCAGACAGAAATCTGATGACAATTCTTAAGAGGAAAATATGGGACATCAAAGCACCTAGGAAGATCCTTTTTTTCCTTTGGAGAACACTGTCAAATGCCCTAGCGGTGTCCAATGGGCTAAAGAAAAGGAAAATAGTCAATGATGATACATGCCCAATATGCAACACTCAAGCTGAATCTGTGAATCATTGTCTGTTCATTTGCCATCCGGCAAGACAAATGTGGGCAATCTCCATGTGCCCCTTCTCACCTATAGGATTCTCATCCACTTCCCTCACGACAAACTTTGGATTCCTGATGCATCGAGAAGGCCTGGGAGAAAATAGCACTTCAAGAGTAGACATATTTCCATGGCTCTTATGGACTATATGGAAGACAAGAAACAAGATTGTCATATAAAAAATAGTGCCGAATCTGCAAATAAAGGTACATGAGTGTTTCACAGAGTGGAACCTTTGGCTACACACCATATCCAATGAGCACCCACAGAGAAACAGAAGGTCCATCAAACCAACCCCTACGGCTACAATGAATGAGAGGATGGACCATTACACTGTTAAATGGCACTTAGCTTGGTTGACAAGTTCGAACAGGAATGGTGCAACCTTCATTCTGAAAGGACCAATGGATACGACAATATTACACAGAAGACATGTCATCTTGGGAACATCAACGTATATGAACACATCCTTTAACACACAGATCTGGATTCTCACAACAATGTTGGAGCTTAGGATCAACAACCTTGTAACTGAAACCACCAACCACTCCCTTCTCACGACTATCCAAAACCAGGAAAATGGCCAAAATACAGAGCTTGGCTACTCAAAATCAACCATTTGAGTAGTAAATTCCACTCGTGTACATATGTGGGATCAAGCACTAGCCGAAACAAGAACACCAAGGCAATATCGGTGAGTGTAATTAAGGACGGGAGATTCAATGACTATATAGCACAAGGATTGCCAAGATGGATCAACAACAATGAGGAACAGGAAATGAGCATAACGGAATCAACCAGTAAGTCCAAGACTACGATGTAAAAAGAAATTCAGGCCCAGCCCAATTAACGGTGGAAAGAAACATAAATAGAATCCGAATCTTGGGCTCATCCCTATCATGGGCCTAAGACCAAAATTAGTTATAGGCCTGCAATAAATCCCGCCACAGTCAGCAAGTTTAAAAGAAGAAATGACGCCTCGGTTCTCCCACCTACAATTGAAAGACCCGCCTTCTCCACGCCTTGTAGACACTCCTAAACCTGGATGCTACTATCATAATAATCATTACTTAGAGATAATGATTAGGTTTTATCTCGACTAAAGTTACATTGGGGATGATTATCCCCTTTGTATCTCCATAGAAAGATGACCACTTGGCAAATGCAGACAGAGAGACCAATAGGAAATTGCACACAGGTTTCTTGGCTCATGGCATATCACTTAGCGTGATTTGATCACCAAAAAACCTCACAAACAGCTTACGTGTATGGAAGTTCGCAAGTTCCCGAGAAAAGTCACCCAATGAGAAAGAGGAAACTGAAGAGTTCCCAAAACGGACTAAACTCACACTATAAAAGCAAACTCATCCCACAACAAGAACAACACAGAAGAAGAAGATGGGCAACAACATGTGGAATGAACTCAACCAATGGGAGCTTGGGAGAAGGAGTGCAACAGTCTTTCTGCCTGGACAACTCTATCACGACATTCAGGAAAAGAACAGAAGGAACCTGCTAGTGAAAACCATCAACCCCTTGGAGCAAAACATTTACAAAATGATTGAAGATCTTCGAAAAGATCAGTGCCTCCACACGTCGGTGCAAGGAAGAATGATCAACAAAGAGATGGCTTAGTTCTTCTTCGAGAACAAGGAAGACATGAAGGCAATCTACAGGTTGCAACCCCTCACCTATAATGGCTGGCTAATCGCGGTGGAAAAGAGGACAGAGAACCAAACTCTAGAACCAATAACAAAGGTCCAGATTTGGATGCAGATAAGATACCTTCCCCTTCATTACGCTTCAGAGAATGCAGTAAGACTCATTGCTTCTTCAATAGGGGAAGTTATTGAGGCAGATCTCAATCCGTACTCAGTGACAAGATTTCCACTCATCAGGGTGAAGATTGTGTTCAACTTACAAGATAGGCTGAGATACTACCAAAGTATCTACTGCCAGAATGGAGATCAATTCTATGTGCAGCTCTACTATGAGTGGGTCCATCGCTTCTACACCAAATGTCAAAAGCTAACTCACATGACTCATCTCTGCTCATACATTCCCACCCCTGAAGACTATCTGGTCTACCCCCCACACCAAGATCCGGTGGATTTTCAAAGTTAGCTAAGAAGTGACTATACCTCTGATTGGTCATTCTCCACGGGATCCTTTGCCACTCAGCCCTTCATTGCGCAAAGACAAAACAATGGCACGACAACACACAGCATATACAATACTCGAGTGACCATTGAAGACGTGATCAACAATCCACATGAGACCTTCATGGGAGATGTGTCTCCTGACACCATTGATAACGAGCTTGACATTTCGGCAGGTAACTTGGAGGCAGACATAACGAGCAGAGTGGAGGGAGAAGCACCAGCAACGGAAAGGACAAATGAAGCAGGAGCACTCACAGTCTCCAATGAAGGCTTGGAACTCCTTGCAGACCAAGCAACGATACCAGAGGAGGACAACGCATAATGGGCCGGACATGAGACCCAGTTAATGGCAGCCCAGTCTCCTTAAAATTTCTTTTGTTTTTATTAATCTCAGCCTGCAAAGGCCTTTCCTTAGTATCTCTTTTGTTGTTGGACTTCTAATCTGGTATTGGTCTTAATGTTTTATCCTTGGAATTGTATTATTGGGCTTGAGACTAAAACTTATCTAGCCTTTTGTTTTGTTTTAATAAAATTAATTTCGGGAAAAAAAAAACTTGACTTGACAGGTGAGAATATTTGATAATATAATAGAGAAATTCATAAAAAGCTTTAGGGATTAATTTATGCAGTAACCCTTATACATAATATTCATTTAAAAAACATTATGAGAAAAATGTACATTTTCAAGAAAAGGGTAATACAAGAATTATCAAAAATAACCTTGGACACACATTACAATGTGGGTGAGAAAGTAGTGTAATTTTCTGTGTGATATTAACTTGAACGATTGCACGTTTTTGTTGGGGCAATGGAGCACATGAGTAGTTAATGATGTACGTGTTTTTTTTATAATAAATATTGATAAAAGAAGTTTAACATTGGAAACAGAGGGACGGAATAAAATCACTAAAGAACAGATTACATAGTAGAAACTGATTATGTAAGAGATTTTAAAAAACAGAGAGATTGGCATCTACTAGAAGTTGTTTCTGCACCTGGGTGACGCTCCTCTTTTGCGTTCATCGTTTGAACATCCTCAGTTTGATGGTGGACATCCTTAGTCTGAGGGTGGACATCTTCAATTCGGATGTGGACAATTCTTGTGGACACTAATAGTTTGATTATGGGTAGCCTCGGTTTGATTATGGTCATCATCGAATTCGTTCGGAACATCATTATATTCGATGTGGATATCCTCAGTTTGATTGGCTAAATCATCTAATACATAGTGGACATTATCACTATTGTTATGGACAACCTCAATTTGTGTCCATCTTTAAAGTTTTGGTGGACATTTTGATAAGAACAAGCCACCAATGAAGGTGATTTAAGATTTAATATGAAATAAAATAGGAATTTGAGAGCCCTACACAAAACCGATTCTAATGATCTCTCGATAACCTAGAGTAATGCAATTCTAAACTATATATATTAACCTAGCGAGCTTATAAAGCTTACCAAATCAATACCTTCTAATTAGCCGCATCAGCCCAACCTTTTATTATAGTTGTAACAACTGAAGAGGTAATAAACAATTCATCCTAAGTATAAGCAAAAAAAGTAAATAGCGAGAGTTATGAAAACTATGTAAGAATATGAATCAAATCTTCAAGTTGCAGCTTCAACCCCTTTCTCTGCTTTACATATGTTGTATCACATTCTCTGAATCGGGGATATTTTTTATATGGACGTCCTCTATGTGGTGAAAATCCTCAGTATCAGGGGGGACAATATTGTGAGTATGGACAACATTATATGTAGACATATAGTGCATGGACAAAACTCTAATAACTTCAGCTTCCCGATTTTTGGTGCCATGAGACTGGTAAAAGAGAAGGGAAAAGATAGTGGAATTCAGATATCACATTATGCTAAAATGTTATTGGGTTTATGTTGACATGATTGTCCATAAAAAATATATATGTGTATAATCTCTTTGAAGGAGGAAATCGAAATAAATGATAAGAAAAAATGGCAGGTATATTGTCCTTGAAAAAAAAGAAAGAAACAAGAAGATGATAGATTGCATGTATGTGGAAGAACCAATTAGAGATTGAAATTCAGTATACAATAACCTAGAGTACAGTCTTCTCTGGCGGGATGGCGGGTGCGTGCTCAGATAATCATAGCAAAATAGGTTGAGAGAAAATGAGAGATAGGTTAGAGAGATAAAAGATTGTAATGGAAGAATCAAGAGAGAAGAGAGAGGAATCGTTTAGGGAAACCAAAAAAATAAAATTGAAATGACGTTGAGGACAAATATAGATAATACAAAAGGGTATTTTTGTAACTTGAGTGTAAAGAAGAAGGAAAGAGAATGAAGGAAAATTGGTAAAATATAGAAGAAAATAAAAGGGACTATTTCTTATAATAAAAATCTAAAAAAAGGATTATATTTATAATTTTCTCAAAGCTTTATATTATTTCATCAAAGTATGAATTTTAATTATTACATAGGAGTGTCAAAAGTAATGATGGAAACCATAAATTACACAATATCCTGATGCGGGACAACTGATCAAAATTTTGTATATCTCATGTTGAGGCATGTGTGACATGACATCTCTTTGGACACTATTTTTATTAGTGTGTTATATTTTTATCGTTTTTATTGTATCGTCAAAAATATTTCTAAAAAATCTAATAAATAACTATAGGAAGGAAAAAAGAGTGCAACCACAAAATTTCACCCTCAAGTGGGGAGGTTCACATCCTTAAATATCTTGTAGATGTCATATTCAAGTCTTATGGATAACTCTTCTTTAGAATAGTTAGTTGATTGAATATTTATTATTCTAATGTATTTACTATTTTTAGTTTGATGTTGTCTCTTTAAAATTTTCCTTGAAAAATTCGATGGGAAAAACCATAGGAAAAAAAAGAGTGTATTAATACAAACTTCCCCTTGAATAATGAAAATTTCACCTCACATCTTATTGAGGGTATGTTTCAACCTTATGGACATAGTCTTTTAGTGTTCTATGCTGTTTTGTGTTGCCTCGTTAAAAATGTTTTATGGTTTTGTCATTCATTGTAAACCTTTAAAAAACTATAATTTAGTCAAATAATTTTGTGAACAACATGATTGTCAGCTTTAGTTCATGTTATCATTCATAAACATTTAATACCTCGAATGTGAATTCACCCAACTCTGTTAATAGGATAATTAGAGAACTCATCATTTAATTATATAAGCTAGAAATCTCAAATACTTATTTCGAGATGATAATAGATAAATGTGTGACTATTTTATAATATTGTTCACGTCGTGGATATATAAATTCCCAAATATCACCTCACATTCACTAACTCATTTTGGTGACTCTTTATCAAATTTTGGTTGGCTATATCATTTTTTGATCTGAAAGAGTATTTCATTTCATTCAATCTTCAAAGAGATGAGATACATATTGGATTCTGAAATACAAGGCCTCATAAGGCTAAGATAAATAACTGAAAATTAAATTGGGCTCTAAAGGCCTGTATAGAGTTCTCCAAAACATGGGGAGAGTGGTAAACATTTGGATCCAAAAGATCCATAACAAAAAAAGTATAAGATTTAGGCCCAATTCCTAAACCCTAATGTAGCATGACTCTGTTAGGATTTGGAAGATTAGCTCACCGCCGCCAGACCTCAACTCGCCGGAGTTGGAGATTTCGGCGAGATAAGCCCTTCTTTAAGCTTGTTGGTCACATTCATAGTGAAGGGCCTCGTTAGTGACATATCGTCAATAATGGTGGAGTTTTGACAGGTTTTAACAGACTCGCTTGGTCTTCAACGGAGCAGATCAACAATCAAGCATCAATCACGAGTTGAATATGGATATTTTGTTGAGGATCTCGAGCTTTTAGAGAGAAGACTCAGCAGTGTAGCTTCACTGAAGGAGTGATTTTGTAATCTCCATGGTGCCATGCACGTACGCTGGCTAAAGCATATGGGTCGGTATTATAAAGAGCAAGTATATGTCTATCTTTGGTAAAGTACCGTGTCAATTTCAATGTTGTCAAAAAACAAGATTTTGTCTTACTATTGATTAAAATATGTTCTATCGAATTTCTTAGGCGTCACAATGACATTAGAAATTACTAGGTTCTTGTACAATTAATGGTGGACCATTCTCGGAGGTGTCAACTCATTAATTTTCTTAGGTGCAAAAGGCTTGATGTTTGAGGTAGATCTCTGATCCCCTCTCCGGCCCACGAATATGAGAAGTAGTTTCAAGCCTACTAAGTTGTTGACTAATGTTATGAGAGTCCCATCTCGACAACTATGTTGCAACCTCATATAGTTGGATAAGAGTCTCGTCTCATAACATATCATCTCAGCATCACAGTTCAATATGAGAATGTACCATATCGGTGTTTTGACTCATCTCGGAATAGGTTACTTAGTCTGCACTCTATCACGGAAAAGATATAGAAATATTCTACTTTCGATATGAAATATTTCTGAAAATCACAAAGGAACTAAGATAATACCTGATCCTATTTAAATAATTATTCAACTGAAAAACCAAGTGGAACCGATTTGGAACCGAACCAAACCCAAACCAATATATATTTGGTTTTAAAATGGGTATAAATTTTTTATATCCGAATAGATTTATCCGAAACTAATTCGAATACTTCGCTACATAAAATCAAAGGGATTTATTGAAGGGCTGATTTGAATAGATTTCAATATCCATTTAAGATTTGAAAATCTCCATAAATATTAAGATTTTAAAATCATAGAAAATGAATTAGAGAATGAACTTAGTTAGATTTGTTATAACAAACTAGGTTTGAGGGGTTTTTTTGAAATAAACCTATAATATTTTTTGTTTTGCTCCCATGCATTATTACCAAGGTGCAAATCCTAAGTCTTTGTTCTCCGGTGCCGACGGTGGAGTTTCTCACCGGTGTCGGAATAATTTTCTATGTTTCTTTGTTTTTTACTCTTCTCTCCGCTATCTCCACTTCACATCTCTACTCACCACCTTCGTTTTTATCTTTTCCACTCTAGTGGGTTTTTTAGCTCCCAGTTGTTGTCGAGATCTCAGATCTATATGACAATCTATAATGTTATTACCAACGAAGCTATTCTCAGTGTCTCCACGGCACAGTTCCTTCCCTTTGACGAGAAAACTTTCTTCCACCTCAAACTAAGCTTGGTTTGGCGCTCATCTCCTCTTCTTCTACCCATCGGCTCATCCCAGTTGGCTTAGATTTCCGCCTATCGAGGCTTTACCAGTGTAATGGGCATTTCTCTAGCAAAATCTCTATACCGAGAACATGTCTAAACAGCCTGAGATCTTTTTCTCATCTCCAGTCTCTAGTTACCATCCGAACGCCATGCAGGCTCGTTGAATATTCCTACAGTTTCCTACGCTTGGGTGTTTCATCATGTGAAAGCTTTCATACTGTGAGGCTAACCTCGGTGATTAAGACAGGAGCTTGTCGACCAATGTCACCATCCTCACCGCACTGGAGTTCTTCATATCTCAACGAGGAAGACAAAGGAGGTGACACGCCTCATATCCCCAAACTCTAATTCGCTATGTTAGAAGTTTGGGCTTGGGCTTGAATCAATTGTTTTCAATTTTTGGGACTTTTGGACCCTGAATATCTTCAAGCTTTGGGCATGTTGATCATTAGTTAGTTATGTTTACCGATTGATCATTCACCTAACCAAACACCTATTGCTTTTCTTGATTATCTAAGTTTGATCTTTATTTTCTTGTTTTGTTTGAGTTTCATTTTAGTATCGGGTTCATCTTGTTATTGCTTTGTTTGATTTAATTTTTTTTTAGTTTGAGTTTAGTAGTCTCTAATTCAAAAGTAAAGAATTGCTTTAGCATATTTTTGAATTTAATGGTCTTAATGTGTTGATTCTAAATTCATTTTGGATTCGAACATCAAATGTTTGTAGCGATGATTATTTGCGTTTGTTGATTTAATTATGATTTTAGAAATAAACGTAACATCATACTATATATGTTATCTATTTCAATTTAATTTAAATATTATTATAATGGTTGTTTTGGCTGCCGCTAATGCGAGTGACTCTATCACTACATTATATACTAGATTAGTGGTACAAACATACTATCTTGAGGCCTTAAAAACAAATTGTTCTGAATTAACAGAGAATATTATTGAAAAAAATAATCCAGTATTTAGACTTGTTCAATGGAAGTGACAAAATGTCAAGTTTTATGTTCCTGGCGGGAACAAATCTTTTCATATTTATGTTACCTTTCGAGGTATATTATATTTATTTCCTTAGAAAATATATGTTACCTTTCGAGGTATATTATATATGTTACCTTTCGAGGTATATTATATTTATTTCCTTAGAAAATATTTAATAATGGAAAATATCTAAAAAAAACTCAAATAAGTTATAAATATTTTTTAATATTAAGCATTATTCATGAAAATGACTTAATTGTACCCCTCATGATATATGTCCTATAAATTCAACATATATATATATATATATATATATTTGGAAAAGATCTAAGAAATTGGAAATTCATCATATACTTGTAATTCCAGAAATAATATATTGTATAATCCAAATTTGTAGAATTACCAAAATATATACCATGAGAGGTACATATAAGTAGGGGTGTTAAAATGGGTAAAAAGTGACGGGTCAACCCAATCCAACCCATACCCATCAACCCATTGGTTATGAAATTTTTGACCCTAATGGGTTAACAAGTTTAATGGATTGATGGATTAAATGAGTTTGAGTTGAAATGGGTTGGGTTCTAAAGGGTTGATGTGTCAAAACGGGTTACCCATTAACTTGTTAACATTTAAAATTTGAACTACAAACCAACCCATTTTTTCTCTCTATTTTTTTACTAACTCTCCTCTTTTTTACTCTCTCTCATTTTTTTTATAATCTCTTCTCATTTTACTCTCTCTTTTTTTTTTACTATCTCTCCTCATTTTACTCACTCTCCTCTGTTTACTTTCTCCTCATTTTACTCTTTATCTCATTTTACTCTCTCTCCTCATTTTACTCTCTCTCTTCATTTTACTCTTTCTCCTCATTTTACTCTCTCTCCTCATTTTACTCTCTCTCCTTTTTTTACTCTTTATCTCATTTTACTCTCTCTCTCCTCATTTTACTCTCTCTCCTCATTTTACTCTCTCTACTCATTTTATTCTCTCTCCTCATTTTACTCTCTCTCTCTTTTACTTCTCTCTCTTTTTTTACTTTTCTCTCTTTTTTTACTTCTCTCCTTTTTTTTTTCTTTCCCAATTTGTAAAAACAACTAAACTCATGTATTAAAATAAAAACAAAAATCTGAAACATATCAACAATTATTATAAAAAATAAAACTATTAAACTATTAAATTTTCAAAAATATTTAATGCGTTACCCACGAACCCGCCCAATCTCATTAAATAAAATGGGTAACGGGTCAACCCAACCCATTAAGTAAATGAGTAATAGGTTAACCACAACCCATTAACACTTAAACCCATTGGATAATGAGTTAGGTTGGGTTGGGTTTACCTATTTTGACACCCCTACATATAAGTCACTTTCATGAATAAATGCTTAATATTAAAATTTCTTTTATAACTTCCTTTTGATTTTTATAAGATGTATTTGATTTATTGTCAAGATAATATTAGTTGTGAGACCTGATTGAAGAAATAAGTAAATGTCAACTATATGTTGTCTTCAGAATCAAAATTTCTCATCGATAATTCTCCAAATTATAAAATAAATTTGGAGCCTTCTAAACATATAATTTTAAGTATGTTGTACTCCGTCTAATCAACTAAAAATGAAAATTTCAAAAATAATGAATAATTTTGGAAGAAATTTAATTTTTGATAATATCACATAATTTTCTTGGAATGCGAATCATACATAAATGAAATCGAATTAAAATTTTTCTAAGTAAAAATCTTAAATATTTTACTTTTTGGCATGATTACCATAAATTTGTTGAAAATTCACGAGATTAAAATGACATGTGTTATAGGTTCTCTTGGAAAAATTGATCATAAAGCTAAAGCCAACCTCAATAACAAAAAATATTGCTTCTAAAACCCTAATCCTCTCTGGCCTTAACATTGAGGTGTCGTTCAAGAGTTTTCTTGTCGCTACCGATGGTACCCTTGGCCGTCTGCGACGATATATGTCTCTTCACTTACGGCTTTGTCTACTCACCATCTCTCTCTTTTCATTCTCTATTTTAATTTTCTTTTCAACATACGACGGTGATGTCCAGGACCACCTCAATGGAGCTCAATTTGGATCGACAAATCTTCTGCTTTTCCACAGGAATCTTCCATCGGAACAGAGTAATCCACTAATATCTGTCTCCAACCCCCTTCTGCCATGTTCTTTGGGTTCGTTGACTCTCGCGTCTTCCAAGGAACTTTTGGCAAGCTCGATCCATCTTTGTAGCAAGATCTTAGATCTCTGATCATCCACCGGTTTCTTTACGGTGAGATTGACTGTTTCTACAACCTCTTCCACCGTGGATTATCTGACTAAAGGCGTCTACTTCTCTCTGAGGCTGTTAATGAGTACATGCTCATTTGGAAGGATCCTTTTTTAAGGTCTTCTAATAGTACAAAACCTCCAAGTCTCTTTGGGAGGATTTGGAAGGTAAGTATAAATCGTATAACGTTGGCTCCGAGAAATTTTCTATCCGCAAAATTCTAGACTTCAGAATAGTGATTAAAAACTCATCATGAAATATGTCCATGACTTCAAATTGTAACACCCCGTTCCTGATCTTGGGAGATCGCGTGTTATATTCCTTAGACTTGCCAAAAACCATCACTTTTAAAAAATCTACCAACGAATAAAACCTTGAAGAAAAATCTTAAAAAAAGGAAAAATAAAGAGGGTGAGTATAACTACTCAGTCAAGAGATTATTCTGTCCAATGAGAGAAAAAACTATAACCTAATTCACACAAGGTATATCTTATACATAGAGAAAGTATACACATACAACTTGTGTTTTTACACAAGTTGTACCAATCAATCTTTTTAACCAGATTCTTCTATGCTCAACTTTTTATAGACATCTTCCTTTAATGAATTATTTATTCAATCCTTCCATCAATCCTTTAACCAATCCTATCATCAATTATTCAGTCAATGGTATATCTCTTTGAGATGTATCGCAATCACACACATAAATTTACTTTCAATCAATCACATCAACTAATCCTATTTTCATTCAATCATTAATATTGTAAGTCAAGGATAAATAATTATATAAATTAAGATAAAGTTGGGTGCTCGCAAATCACATCTTCACCTTACTTCGGCTAAAAAACAAACCACCGACTTAAATAAAGATTTCCTTGTAGATACCTCCTCTAAATCTCGATTAGCAAAATGATCTGAAAACTAGACCCTTGGGAATTTCAAAAAATATATTGATCATCTTGCAGTTTCTTCTGGTTGGCCGGGAAATTGCTTCTCAATATAGATGATCGCAGATTCAATATTCAGATTTAAGTCTTGTAGAAACCACCATAACTTTTGAACCAGAATTTCGAATTTGATTCTGTTTTCGGCTATGTCTAGATCTTGAGGTTTGGAAGGCACACTCCAAATTTCATTCTATTTCGAGTCATTTTCTCCACCGCTTCCTATTCTCTTTCACGTGGTCAAATTAGATGACAACTAGAGTTTCTTCTCTTTATGGTTTTCTAGCGATCTCTTGCAACTTTATATATATATATATACACACACAAATATACCTAGGGTTTTATTTACTTATTGGGTCTAACAGGTTGAATTAATCAATACTCTAATTGAGTCCAATATGAGTCTCACACAAATGCTTGTACATGAGCTTAAAAAAGAAAGGATGAAAATATCTGAGATTTCTGTTGTGAATTGCTTCATCGAGAAGTTACTACCAAACTAGATTGACTTCAAGTGGTATCTCGTCTACAATAAGAAGCAACTCACCTTGCATAACTTGGTTTCACGGCTTCAAAATGAGTCTTCCAAATATGAGAAGTCGAACTCGTTTATGATGTCTCACAAGGCCAACATGACCGAGTACAACCGTAAAGGTAAGACAAAGGCTGGACCTTCTCATGCTGGTCGAAAATGTGTTTAAAAACTATCGAAATCTAAAGCCCCCTTAGGTGTCAAGAACACCAACAAGAAGTTTGCTGAAAGTGTAACTATGGCAAAAAGCTTGGCCACGAGACAGAGAATTATCATTTCTGTCTCAAAGACAAAACCAAACACACCTCATAGATGCGGACTTGTGTGCGTTCGTCACGGAGGCATACATGGCTGAAGAAAATCTGATGGAGTGGTGGTATAATACTAGTGCTACAATGTACATATATGTCAACCGTGACATGATTACTACTTACAAGAAGTACACAACCGACAAAGATCTTTTGATGGACAATGTGTCACACTCCAAGATAAAAAGCACTGACAAGGTGGTCTTGAAGATGACATGAGGAATAACTAGTTCTCTTGAACTTTGATGAGCAAGCATGACATTGACATTACTTTTTTATTGGATTAATTGATCCTTCAGAAGAATGGGATGTTTATTAGGAAGGATTATGTTTCCTCGTGACTAGTCAAAATGAGTGTAATGAATGTCCACCGTAATGATGGAACTTCAACCTCGAAAAGTTTTGTAACCATTTCCGATAACAATAAGAATTCATTTGCTTATGGGTCTGAGTGTTTTAATAATTAGCATATGTATTTAGAATATGAAAATTCAAAATCAATAGAACAATTATGAATTTGTATTTAATTTTTAAGTGTGCTATAAACAAAGACAAAGGTGAATTATGTTCACAAGCAAAACTCATAAAACACCATCACCTCAAGTAGAAAGAAATATTGAAACTCTCAGACTAATCCACACCGATATGTGTGCTCTCAAATTAGTTCCTAGTTAAGGCAGAAAGAAATATTTTGTAACTTTCATAGACAATTACACAAAGTATTTCTAAGGATATCTTTTGCATAGTGAAGACAAAACTCTAGAGAATTCAAAGAATACAAACTTGAAGTCAAGAGTCAACTAACATAAACTATAAAAATAGTTTTTAGTGATAGAGAAGGCAAATAATATGGTCTATTCAATGCATTTTATCGTTAACATGGCATTATCCACTAAACCACTACTTCCTATTCACTGGAATCTAAGGACGTTTTGGAACACATAAAAACAAAACTCTAAAAGAAATGATGAATGCTATGCTTCAGGAATCTGATACACCCCATAATCTATGGGGAGAAGAATTACTCACATGAATACATTCTAAATGCCTTATGAGATTTAGAAAGGTAAAGTATCTTTGTAAAAATACCTTAAAGTGTGGGGGATGGCATCTCATGAAAGTTTTTGTACCACCTACTAAAAAAAGGACAATATAGATCCAAACACCGTGGACTGTATTTTTCTTGGTTACACACAATAGTAGTGCTTATCAATTTATGGTATGAAACTTAAATATTTCTGATATCCACAAAAATACAATAATGGAGTCTCAAAATGTTTCATTTTTTGAAGATGTTTTCCTGTGTAAACCGATTTAATCCTTGAAATGTCCATGAAAAGAACCAAGCCCTCCTGACGAAATTCAGGTGAGTACATCTGGTACAAGCATACCAAATCCTGAGCTTATCATCGAACTACATAGACGTAAACATGCCCGGAAAAAAAATCTTTGGGTAGTAAATTTTTACTGGTGTTGCTTTTAGAGAATGAACCTCATACTTTTTCCAAAACAATGTCCACACCTGATTCGGCCTTATGGAAAGAAGCCGCCAATGGTGAGATGATCCATCGTCCAAAATAATATATATGAAATCACTAACCTATCAAAAGGATTTAAATCAATCGGTAGTAAATAGATTTCTTAAATAAAATTAAAAACCGATGGCTCTATAAATAAATATAAAGCTCGAGTTGTGGTCCAAGGTTTCCAGCAAAACGAAGGTTTAGATTTCCTTGACGCCTATTCTCCAATAATAAGAATCACTTCGATATGTATGTTAGTCAGTATTGCCACTTTACGTTATCAAGAAATACATCTAATAGATGTAAAAATTAATTTTCTAAACAGTAATTTATAAGAAGAGATTTATATGAAATAGCCTGGAGGTTTTTTTATTCCCGAACAAGAACATAAAGTATGGTGTCTTGTCAAATCATTGTATGGGTTTAAGCAAGCACCAAAAAAATACCGTAAACAATTTGAAAATGTCATGATAAGAAATGAGTTTCAAATCAATGAAGTGTGATAAGTCTATATACATTAAACAAACTCAAAGTGCAATTGTTTTATAGTATTTCTACATAGATGATATGCTCATTCTCGGTAGCAACAAAAGATATTATCCAAAAACTAAGAACATGCTTAGTAATCAATTTGACATGAAAGACATGGGTCTTACAAGTGTCATTCTTGGGATTAAACTCACACATACCTCTAATGGTTACACTTTGTCACAAACTCATTATACATAATAAATTGTGGAACAATTTAAGAATTACACAAATGGTAGCGCAAAAACTCATGTGGACGCTCATCTTCACCTAACCAAAAATTCAGGTGAAGCTGTCTCAAATATTGAGTATGCGCATATCATTGGTAGTCTCATATACTTGACTAGTTATACTAGATCAGATTTAGCACATCCAGTCAACGTACTGAGTCGTTATACCAATAGTCATGGTCATAAACACTAAAATGCATAACAAGAGTATTCAATAACTTACAATATTCTAAAAGTTATGGCTTGCACTATCGTAAAGAACCGGCTATGCTTGAAGGATACAATGACACAATTGGATTTCTGATTCCAAGAATTCAAGTTCACAAGTGGATATGTATTTTCATTAGACGGTACAACATTATCTTGGAAATCTTCAAAACAAACTTTGTTGGCTCGATCAGCCATGAAATCAGAGTTTATTTCTCTAGAAATAGTTGTATGAGAAGCACAATGGCTACACAATTTTTTAGAAGATGTTCCTATGTGGGAAAAATAAATCCTTGCTATTAGAGTACATTGTGATAGTCAAAGTCCATTGCTCGAGCACACAATACTATATATTAGTAAGTCTTGTGGTATTCATCGACTACAAAAACCATCAGATATTTGGTTTCAAATCGTTTGATCGAAATAAACTACGTTAGGTTTGCTAATAATTTAGCAGATACCAAGTGTCGAAATCATCAAAAAGAATGGCTTAAAGCCCACTACAAAATTTTGAGCTATTGAGACAATTGTATTGTGACTATGAGTATTAGTAATAATTTGTGATGTTTTATATGAAATTTTGTTACGAATGGTATATGTTATGAATAATTGTGACTCTATTCTGTAATTATTTGTGACAAAATTATTATTAGATTCATTTGTCACATGTATTTCGTGACGTTTTTGTTACCAATATGCTTTTGTTACACTTGAATTGTAACCATTTATAAATCATCATAACTTTGTAACGATATCTTAATATCGTGATGAAATATGTGTTATTGTGACAAAATATTCTGTACTAATACATATTTTTCTTGTAGTGGCCTATTTACACGACAACTATATGATGGACACCTAACTTAGATGACTGGCAATTCGAGGAAATAGGTTCAATGAGACAACTGAGTCATATAGTTTCTTATCAAAGTACGACATTATCAATCATAAACAACAATCATCGTGCCTAAAAATAAACATCAAGACAAATGCTACTTCTTATGACTATGTTGTTATATGAATTATCTAGTGAGTGCAAAATAGGGCCGTTTCGAGGAGAATTATCCTGGTATAATTTCCTAAGTTACTCATGAAACTACCAAATAAGTTCAAGGCCACAATAAAAACAATAGAGAATCTAACCTTTACTAGATATAACACTGCATTGTAATTTTTGTGTTGGTTTATATAAAAATCTGGAAATTAAGGTCGACGGACTTTATCTAAAATTGATTCAAGGTTGAAAATACTACCAGTTTAAACACAATACATTTCATTTCTCATGAATCAGTTTAGTCTTTCATGTCTACCAGTTACTACTAGTTATGTCCCATCTGTCATATCAGTCTGTTGCTTCTTTTTATTTGTCACTTAATTTGTAACTTACAATGGGGTAGTTATTTCAATTCATGTAGGGGAATTGTTTTTTCTATGTCAAATCAGATCCAATTTGGGTTTCATTAAATGATTTAGAATGGGTTACAAAGAAAAGCTTTAGCTAACCGATCAGCTTCAGAATTGTTCTCGACCAATGAATAGAACACAAACAAAATTAAAAGCAGTGAGAAGGTAGAGTATGTCATTTAAGACTCCGTAGATCTGAGATAGTTGCATGCCTTCGACAATGGCATAGATCATGTGGGGGATTGTTATAACTATGATATTTAACATAAAAATATTATATCATTTTATGAATGAAATAGTAATTTTTTGGAGTCTTTAAATTCCTCGTAGTGTGTATTATTTTTAGAGTAATTACATGTTAAAATAAAAAAAAAACTATATGAAAATTTTTAAATCGAAGAGTATAACTTGGAGTGGTTTAATTAAATTAAATCAAATTTGTGATAAGCTTGAATCATTAAACAAATCAAAGGCCAGTTATACTCTAGCCTAAGTGGAAGAAAACAAATGAATCCATAAGGTTTCTGACTCATCTGGTTTCAAATTAAGGATCAGACACACGAGTCCCACAAAACCATCTCATGGAGCTTTCTCTTGCGAAGCCCTAGTAGATTTAGTGGCAGGAGCTTCTTCCTTCGATTTACCTTAGATGGTTTCAATCAATTCTATAAAACTTTTTCGTGGTTGTTTAAACAAACGATTCAGTTTTTTGGGGTAGACTTCCTATCCTTCTATAACCATCGTAGATTTGCATAGCCTTCACCCAATTGGAAGGATCGTAAATTTACGGGTCAGAAAGTTTAATTTTTCTATATCCCGTAAATTTTATATTTTCTGTTTTCTTGTGAGTTCAAAAGTATATTTTTGGTTCGTGGATTCTACCATTTGGTGAGAAAATCGTGATGTGCGGTTCATTATTTTCTAGTTTTCAAATTTCATTAAGAAATATTCATTAGATTTAGGAAAAATAGCCTTCACCTTTTTTCAATTTGTAAATCTAGTTTCGTTTTTTATTTGGATTTTTTAAGCTTCTGTTAATTCGATTTTTTTTTTTAAAAAACTGTGTAAGATCACTCTAAATGATATTGAAATATAGAGACTAACAATTGATACCTAACAACGTGCTATTACTAACCATTACTTTGATTGTATGCGTTGTCTTTAGACCAAATTTTGTATTGCGACAAATAGAAATACATATTTGTGTATATATATATATATATGTAATGTTTTAATTTTTTGGGTGGGTGTTTACATTGAAATAGTAAAGACAAAGTTACCAACGAAACTAAAGGACTTAGATTGGTTAGTTACTTGTCAATCAGTTTTTGTTGGTATAAAATAAAAATAAAGAAATTAGCAATGATAATTAACGAAAAAGAAAAAGAAATCAGTTTGATAGACAAAATATCTCATTTTAATATTTTTTCAACAATGGGATCGATAATACCCGATTCATAACCTAAAACTCACTCCTTAAAATTTCTTTTTAATTTATTAGTGTAGTAGGGAAAAATCGAATTCTAGTAGCTGAGTCATTAGTTTAGACCATCCTAACCACCGGACTGAAAACAACTCAAAATTCTAATATTGTATTTTTATTTCTTTTCAATCCAATAAACATTAAAATTGGAACTATCTTATTGAAGACACATGTGACATGTACCAACCTTGTTTTAATGTGCAATCTGCTTGATCTATTTGATTATATATAGTGAATATTGCCAACTCCTAGAGATAGTAAACTTAGATTCCAGAAAACGCATTGCAATTAATGTCGACATTTTCTCAAGCTTACCCAATTATGAGCAGTGGTGATGATCAACATAGTTATATACAAAATTCTTCATACCAGGTACTTTGAATGTCTTCTTCTTCTAAACTGAAATATGAATACATGACTAGAAACTATGATGAATTGAATATATGTTACATACGTTATACTATTTCTTTTGTTTTCTAGAATTTAATCATGATATTGTTTAACAAACATTTTTGGATACAGAAAGGAGCTATAGACATTGCTCAAGAAAACACGAGGCAATGCATCTTTGAAAAATTCGATCTCATGAATTTGAATTCTGATTTTTCAATCTTTAGAATTGCGGATTTCGGTTGTTCTACTGGCCCTAACACGTTTCATGCTGTTCAAAATATCATTGATACTTTGAAACTTAAACACATGAAAGAAAACAAAGAAGATAGTGTTTTTCCTCTCGAGTTCCAAGTTTGCTTCAATGATCAATCCAACAATGACTTCAATACACTCTTCAAATCTCGACCTCCTTCCTCCGGACAAGAATATTTCTCGGTCGGAGTTCCAGGCTCTTTCTATGGCCGAGTGTTACCAAGAAACAGCATCCACATTGGACACACTTCCTACACGACTCATTGGCTTTCTAAAGTTCCCGACTACGTGTGTGACAAGAAATCTCCAGCTTGGAACAGAAGTTACATTCAATGCAATTATAAAATAGAAGAAGTAATCAAAGCTTACAAAGTCCAATTCATAAAAGACATGAAGGTTTTTCTTGAAGCTCGAGCCGAAGAGATTGTTTTTGGAGGATTGATGATTGTTTTAGGACAATGTTTGCCTGATGGTGTCCCTTTGTTTGAGACATGGCAGGGTATGGCAATAGACATCATCGCTGACTGTCTCATGGACATGGTTAAATCGGTATGAGACTTATTCTAAACTTTTTCATTGTTTTTTTCTTTGATTCAAAAACATTTTTAATGTTTTCTTTCCATATAGGGAGTAACAAGCAAGGAAAAAATTGAAAATGTTTAGCATTCCTTCATATTTTCCACAGTTTAGTGAACTCGAAAGAGAAATGAAACAAAACAAAAGCTTCAAAATTGAGAAGATGGAGATAATAAGTCATCCAATGGAACATATTCCTTTGTCCAACGACTTCATCACTGCCATGTTTAGAGCCATTCTCTCTACACTCCTTAAAGAACATTTTGGAGAAAGTGTGATCGATGAACTATTTGATCGTTTGGCTAAGAAACTTGACAAGAACTCCTTTGATATCAAAGAGTGCAAGAAGCATATGAACTACTTTATATTGCTTAAACGTATATGAATTATGAAAAATTGCATACAATGTTATAACAATTAAGTGCTAGCCACACAATGGTGAAATTTGAAGAATGTTGTCTTGTTACTCAGCTTGATAATGATGTATGTTGAAATAATATATAATGGAAGTAGTTATTTAATATATATGATTAATATCTTAGAATATAGTATTATTTTATTTAGTAGTTTATTTTAATTATTTTGTTTGTCATCTTGAAGACTAGAACTATGTTAAATTTTGTTAAAAATACATATATCTTAATTTCAACAAGTATCAGATGATATTTCAACAAGCGGCTATAAATGTGGAACCAGTATTTATAGCGTCAATGCAAAAAATGCAAATAATATGATTGAAAAGATAATGGATAAGTTTCTAGGTGATGTCAAATGATGTGAACTATCAGTGAAATTCAAGTCTAAAATCACATATTTTTTTTCTTCTATATAGTTAAAAATGTCTTTTAGTATCAAATAACATAAATATTCCGAATAATACGCCGATGTTGGATTGAAGATTTCCAAATATTTGCAAAAGTTTCTCTGGTTACCTAACGGAAAATATATATTTTTAATTATGCTATATCTTAAAAAAAATTTAATTATAGTTGACACGCTTTGATATGCTTGTGGTTTTTAATAATACCATCTAGTGAATTATATTTGACCAAAAACAGATGGTACTCTCACAAAATTGGACATTTTTAAAATAAAATCTTAACTTTTATTTCTAAGTCGAGAATTGGTTGAATAGATGCTCTGAATAGTTTTCTGAATTGATTTCCAATTTTTCGATGAACTCTTGATGCCTGATGCCTTTATTTATTAGTTTTACATCGTTTGTGGTCTTGTTTAATTTTCATCACTATTTTATTTGTCTTAGCTTGAGTTTAATTTAGAGATTGATAGTATAATCATTGATCTTCCTGGATTCGATTTTTAATTGCTACATCGATACGATATGCACGAGAGGTTAAATGGTATAATTAACCTTGTATCAGTGTAGCATAAAAAGCAAAAAGCATTTCAAAAGTTTTGTTCTACTTGGACAAGAAGCATATAAACTCATGGAAATGAGTGGAAAAAGAGGGTAGTTGCAAAAGAACATTGAGCTTCGAATGATCCAGAGCAAGTTCTACATTTTATTATGCTTGGACCAAATGTTGTCTAAGTTTGGATGGATGTAGTGAATGTCAAATACGTTGGAGTTTGGAGGCCTTGTTATGGAATCGAGTTCATGGAAGATGCACTAAGAAAGTAGGGAACAGATTTAAATCATATTAATTTAATGTAATGTAGTCTTTTGGATGAAAACATGTATGAATTGGTGATCTTTTGGTTAATATATATGAAACCGTTTCTTATTCGTTTTCTTGCTCGATTTTAATGCATTACATGTTAATTACTACCTTAAAATAGAACAAACAAATCTCATTTACTGTACCAAAATCATTAGCAATACAAATAAAATCATAGCTCATAATTACGGTTATAGTTCTAATAATTACAGCAGATAACAAATATTATGAAAATAAATCTTACGACAGCAAAAAAATGCTATAGTAAAATATTTAAATAGCAATAATCAAGTGTTATAAACCAATGAATAACAACAAATTCCTAACGCTATTATAGAATCTCATATGATAGCACTACCAAAAAATACTATAATATATACAAACTCAATTAGAGCTCCCGATGAATGAGTTATATATTACTTGTGATAGCGTTTATCATAAGCTAAAAATAACCATATATCTTGTAGTGAAGAAAATCATTTACTTCACTAGAATTTTATCCTCACATAAGTGCTTGTAGCCATTCTAAAGAAAGCGGAATCACAGAATCACATAAATTGCTTAATTTAAGTATGTCAAAAAGGAAAAAAAAATAGCAAAGTAGATTAATACGAGAAAACAACAAACTATTGATAATCATATAACAAATATAATTGGCGATTTATTTTTCCGGTTTGAGATGAATAAGCTAATAATTCTAGTATCAGAAGTTTTATGTTCCTACTTTAGTTAATAGATTAAATAGATTTGAGAGAGTAGAATTAAGGCTATAGAATGAGTACTATCGACCTAATTGTTAAAAATATATATAAAACAAGATATTTACGACTATGAGTGTCAAAATGAGTAAAAAATGATGGGTCGATCTAACCCAATCTAGATCCATCAACCCATTGGAATTGAAAATTTTGAGTCTAATGGGTTAACAAGCTTAACGGATTGATAGGTTAAATGGTTTTGGGTTGGAATGAGTTCGGTTCTAATGGGTTGATGGGTCGAAATGGGTTGACCCATTTACTTGTTAACATTTAAAATTTGAACTAAACTAACCCATTTTTCTCTCTATTTTTTATTCACTCTCCTCATTTTACTCTCTCTCCTCTCTTTTATTTCTCTCTCTCTCTATTCTTTTTACTCTCTCTCCTCATTTTACTTTCTCTACTCTTTTTACTCTCTCTCCTCTTTTTCTCTTTTTATTCTTTTTAATTTCTCTCCTCATTTTACACACTCTCTTCTTTTTACTCCCTCTCCTTTTTTTATTCTTTCTCTTTTTTTTACTTATATCTTCTTTTTTTTCTTACTATTTTTTACTCTCTCCTCATTTTACTTTCTCTCCTTTTTTTACATTCTCTCCTCTTTTTTACTTCTCTTTTCTCTTTTTACTCTATTTTTTTATTATCTCTCCTTTTTTTACTCTCTCTCTCTATTCTTTTTACTCTCCTTCTTTTTTTACTCTCTCTCCTCTTTTTTACTCTCTCTACTCATTTTACTCTCTCTCCTCTTTTTTACTTATCTCTTCTCTTTTTACTCTCTCTCCTCTTTTTATTCTCTATCCTTTTTTACTCACTTTCCTCTTTTTACTCTCTGTCCTATTTTTTACTCTTTCTCCTCATTTTTACTTTCACCTCTTTTTTGACTCTCTCTCCTCTTTTTTACTCTCTTTCTACTTTTTACTCTATCTCATATTTTTTACTTTTTATTCTCTTTTTTACTCCTCTCTCCTCTTTTTTCTCTATATTCTTTTTACTCTCTCTGCTCATATTACTTTTGTAACATCCCGGTTTCAGAAAATATGATATGTGGTGGTGCATGCAGAGAGGTTTAAAAGAATTAATTTGGCCACCTATGTCACCAAAGTGCACTTATCTTTTTGGTCACTTGTCCAGAGAAAACTCCAGAGTTAAGTGTGCTTGAGTTGGAGTAGTCAAAGAATGGGTGACCTTCCGGGAAGTGATTTTCGAAATCGTGTGAGTGAGGGCAAAACACGGGGAAAGATCATGTGGTGATTTGTAAGGTCGGTAAACAAGTCTTTAAAGCCTCCCAGAAATAGTAAACTGACTTGTCGACCGGTAAGGAGGGCTCACAGGCTAGAAGAGGACGTGGGGCCCATTAAGGTGACGATCGGGGCGTTATAAGTGGTATCAGAGCCGAACCCAGACGTGTGTGGAGACACAAGGGCTCACACCGTCAAGGGGGTAATGATCTTGGTACACAATGAGGACGTTGCGGTCTGTTAGTGGGGGTGAATTGTAACACCCCGGTTTCAGAAAATATGATATGTGGTGGTGCATGCAGAGAGGTTTAAAAGAATTGATTTGGCCACCTATGTCACCAAAGTGCACTTATCTTTTCAGTCACTTGTCCAGAGAAAACTTCAGAGTTAAGCGTGCTTGAGCTGGAGTAGTCAAAGGATGGGTGACCTTCCGGGAAGTGATTTTCGGAATCATGTGAGTGAGGGCAAAACACGGAAAAAGATCATGTGGTGATTTGTAGGGTCGGTAAACAAGTCTTTAAAGCCTCCCAGAAGTAGCAAACCGACTTGTCGACCGGTAAGGTGGGCCCACGGGCTGGAAGACGACATAGGGCCCATTAAGGTGACAGTCGGGGTGTTATAACTTTCTTCTCTTTTATTACTCTCTCTCCTCTTTTTTACAGTCTCGTCTTTTTCTCTTTCTGTTATTTTACTCTCTCTCCTCATTTTACTCTCTCTCCTCTTTTTCCCTCTCTATTTTTACTCTCTTTCTTTTTATTTTACTTTCCCTCCTTATTTTACTCTTTATCCTCATATTACTCTTTCTCCTCTTTTTTTTACTTCTTTCCTCTTTTTCTCTCTTTATTTGTAAAAACAAAACTCAACTATTAAATGAAAACAAATATCTGAAAAATCTAAACAGTTAATATAGAAGATAAAATAATTTAACTATTATATTTCCCAATAGTAATTAACGGGTTATCCACGAATTCGTTCAAACCCATTAAATAAAATGGGTAACAAGTCAATCCAACCTATTAAATAAATGGATAATGGGTTAACCACAACCTATTAATACTTAAACCTATTAAATAATGAATTGGGTTTACCCATTTTGACACTTCTGTTTCTATTGATTCCAACCGATATATAAAATTGCTAATGTTATTTCGATCATCATTGGTGGCTATATATATTCGTTTAAAAAAATTATTGGTGGCTATGTTTTGTGTTCAAATCTGACGAATGATATGTAAGACAAGCCACCTTTTTTGTTTGTTAAAGCTTCGTAAGTCTACAAGTAAAGTCTATACGCTACATTTTAAGTCTACATAGTAGACTAAATTTATAATCTACATTATAGACTTAAAATAAAGTCTATTTTGTGGTTAATTTTATTTTTTAATTTTCT